>BSYR01000013.1:14075000-14377500 GCA_030270665.1 Hibiscus trionum | reverse complement strand
AACCCGTGTCTCACAGACACAATCGGGGTTGTTTCGAGTTCGAATCTTCTTCCTTAACGGTAAAATTTTCTTTTCTTTATATTCTTTTAATTTATTTTCTGGATTGATTTTTTTATTAGTTCTTGCTTTTAGATTGCTATTTGGTGTTGAAATTAAAATTTTAAGCTTGGTAATTGTTCTTTTCTTTATTTTTGATCTTTTTTTTAAAACATGATATGAAATTTTATCTTGATACATTTCATTCTAAAATAAAAGTTTTTTTTGTTTAAGTAAAGTTTTTTTAAAGTGAAATAAAACAAGGATTTCATAAAAGATTTAAATTTTAAAAAAAAATCTTCCAAAAGATTTTTTTTTTAAAAAGTTTTGTGACTAGTAAATAAATATACCTTTTAAAATTCTTAAATAGAGAGTTTCAACAAATAAATAATTTTAAAAAATATTTTTTTAAAAAAATAAAAGGGCTTGAAATTTTTAAAGTAAAAAAAGATTTTAGGAATAAAGGTTTTTTTAAAAAAATACTTAAAAATAAAAAAATAAAGAAGGGGTTTAAAACACAAAAAAATTGAAAATAAAATGTTTTAAGAAAACTCAAAAATGGAATAAAAGTGTTTTCCCAAAAAAAACATAAAGAAAGACTTTTCAAATATAAAAATATTAAAATTTTAAAAAGCCAAAAAACACTTCAAATAAAAGCACAAAAGAATAAAAAAATTAAAGCATAAAAACAAAGAAGTTTTTTGTCTTGTTAGCCGTTAGTTATTGTTTGAACTTTAGGGTTTAGGATCTTTAAGTTTAAATTAGAGATTTATTTGTTTTTAAACTTTTTTTACCTTTTGAAATAAAACACACTTTAAATATTATAATTTTGGCAAATAAAATGAATTTAGACGTTCATTAGGATTTAAACACTAAACTTTAAAAAATGACAATTCACCTAATCCTTTCTTTGGTTTTTTTTAAAGTGAAATTTAATTAATACGGTGTCTTATCAAACGGGAATGACATATTATCGCCAGAAGTGTTGGCGGTGATTGGAGTTCATTTCCCGGGCGATAAGTTCATTAAAATAGATTTATATTCATCAAACGGACAAATAAATCGAAACTTTTGTGAACTTGCAAATTCCAATTTTTAAAAACGTTTTTGAAATCAATTAGATACCAATTTTTAGGCGCCGTGGGGGTGCTAACCCTTCCCATGCATAATTAACCCCGAACTTGTTTTTATTTTTTTTTATTTTCACAGACCAAAACCGTTGTTTTAATAAATTAAAACATATTTATTAAAATAACCCTACTTTAAAGTGATCCAATCATATTTTTTCAAAAATATTGGTGACGACTACATATTTTTAAAGTTTTTCAAAATGTCGGGTCTTGAGAAAGGTTTACGACAGAAGAAAAAAATTAACGGTTGACAATTCATCTAAGATGATAGAACGGCGTGATAGAGAAAAAAAATAAAAAAATAAAAAAGACCATCCAAAGCTAAGTTAAAATTTATAAAAAAAATATAATATTTGATATTATATACTAATTTTGATTTATCCCATACAAAAAACATGCCAGTGCCATTCAAAGAGCGATGGCAGTCGTTGATGGGCGGTAGATGACTAGATGCATTGTTTTTTCCCCAAGACATGTATGCCACTGATTTTGATTTCTCAATTTCTTTGCATTTTCCAAAAGATGAAAATTAGAATTAAAATAAACTAAAATAAAATAAATTTAGGAACCAGAATCGCATTTCTTTCCGTCATCCATCCTCCACCGTCCACGTCAATTTTCAATTTCTCTCTCTAAATTAAAGCCCTACTAGCCTCGGATATCAAATACATTGTCTATACGCTTTAACAACCATCGATTTCGATTTTTTTTTTCTTTTAGAAAATAAGCCATATAAAGCCCACATGAAAAATGTTATCCTTAATTACCGATAAGAATTAGGTGCAATGACAAGACGTAATATTTTTTAAAGGAGAATATTTAAATTCGAATTATAAAATTAATATTGTTAGAAGAAAAAATCACAATTTTGAAGATATATTATAAAATGTACACATACTTTATCAAAAAGATAATTATACTTAATTCTAAAAGCAAAAGATTAGATTTTATAAAACGTGAATAATAAAGGTTAATATTTGATACATGATTAGTGTAATTTTTATAATCATGTTTATTTAAATTAAAAGATTTAAAATTTATTTGTTAGTCCTAAAACCCTAATTCCTAAACCGTAACTCTTAAATGTTAAATCCTAAATATTAAAACATAAAATAGATCTATTAGTATAAACTAAAATTTACACTGAAAGTGCATCAAATAATTTTAGTTAAAAAATAAGTATTATTGATTGAAATAATTGTAATTCTATTATTTTCGTTAAAAATATTCAATCAAAGTAGATTAAAACTTATCTAATTATTTATGAGGCTTAATTGAAAAATAAGTGTCTAAACTGAGAAATTATATCATGGGTGATTCCTACCACGTCATTCATGGGACCAACCACTAGAAACCACCCACTTCATCATTATTTTCCATGTCATTAATCTAATAATAAAATAACTTTCAAAAAACAATTTTTAAAATGACTTGAAAAAACTTTAGTGAAGATTGATTGGTTGAAAAAAATAACATGGAAAAATCATGGTGAAGTGGGTGGGTTTCTATTAGTTGGTCTCATAAATGACGTGGTGAGAATCACCCATAATATGATTTTTCGTCTAAACTTATTGATGTCGAAATAAGAAGACACCCAACAAAAAAAAATGGAGACGATGGATTAAGGTAGTTGTAGCATGATACGAAGGTCATCCATGTAAATTTGAGATAAAGAGTCACAAACAATAAGGTAGTTGGAATAACGAAAAAACTAATCCCTAAAGAGGGTGGGACAATTCCTCCATGATTATTTTCTTTGGGTCTTATCCCCTCTTCTTCCAGCTACCCCTTTTATTTATACGCAACTTTTGACAGGTGGAGCTCGGTGGTAGCTTTAGGAGTTACACATGTGATAGCTATTAGAAATAAGGCAATATACACAAATTAATCGAATATATACACTCAAGAAATTTCTTCACCTCCCTTGTTTGGTGCCATCTTATTTCCGCATTAATAAATTTGGACACTTATTTTTTAATTAAGCCTAATAATAATTAGATAATTTTTAATCTATTTTAATTGAATATTTTTAACACAAAAATTAGAATTAAAATTATTTCAATCAATAATACTTATTTTTCATCTAAAATTATTTGATACACTTTCAGTGTAAACTTTAGTTTATACTAATAGATCTATTTTAAGTTTTAATATTTAAATTTTAAGATTTAACATTTAAAAATAACGATTTAAGAATATATATAAACACAATAATTACATCAGCAACAATAATTTCTAAACAAGAATATTAAATTCCTAATCAACACTCAAGAAATTTCTTTAATTAATCTTTCACCCTTTTGATTAGCCGCAGCCAATCAAAGGTAAGAAAATTTAGAATTTCTTTGTCGTTAATATCGCAAATGATAGATAATTATATTTGGAGGGGTAAAATGCAAACTGTTAAGTGGATCAATCGAATTGAAAATGACAAAGAGAAGGTGAATTAACTTTTTAAAATTGAAAAGAGCAAATTGAAAATGTGAAAAATAAAAACAAGGCAATTTATAGTGGTCCAAGCTTAGAACAAGCTCTACATCCACTATTTTAGCTCCAGTAAAGATTTTAAAGCAACTTCACTAGAAATTTGTCATCTTTCCTCGGATTAGGAGAAAACCTTACAAACTGGTTAATCTTTCTACCCAAAGATTAACCAAGACTCTCTCAATACAAAGAAGGTTTTAACAATTTGAAAAACACCTCTCACTAGGTTAATGTATTGCCCAATTACACTTATGTTAGAGTATGCCCAAAGACCAATCATAAAATGATTGTAAATAACATTTGTTTTTACCTTGTTTATTCATAAAAAGGCATTGCTATTGTAACAACAGGGAGTCTTCACCAATCTTTTTTTAATTTAGGTGAGATTGAATCACCTGAAAACCCGGTTGTTTTAATAAAATTTGTTTTTTTCATTTTTATTAAAACAACAAGTTTTCGACTGCGAAACCAGAAAAATAGGTTCGGGGTCGGTTACGTGTGGGAAAGGGTGAGCACCCCCACAACGCCTAAAAATTAGTACATGTCGATTACGTAATGTCTTAACGATGGAAATTAAAAATTCGAATTTAATTTAGAAATTGTGATCTCTTAAAATATTTAAAAGAATATTCCTTTTTAAAGAAGAAAATTTACACCCCAAACTCAGGGCATAATTTTCGTTAGATTCCCGACTGAAAGAAATCGATTTTAAAAATTATATTTTAGAATTAAAAATGATATTTTTGTAATATGGATTAACGGAAAGCGACACCCTTTTTAGTTCGAGGCACGTTTTTCACGAGAATCCTTTAAAATATTTGAAAAAATATTTCTATGCATGAAAGAAATTTGCACCCCTACGCTCCGGGCATAATTTTCATTAGATTCACGACTGAAGGGAATCTTTTTTGAAAATTATAATTTAAAATAAAAATATTTTGTAATAGAGGCTACCGGAAAGTGACACCCTTACGCTCGGGTTACGTTTTTTTTCAATAATCTTTAATAAAAGATTTTAATTTAAAATTTAATTAAATGATATGTATAAACATATTTTATTTATGTAAATAATTCATACAACTTAAAATATAAAAATAAAGCATACAAAATATAAAAAAACATACCAACAAATATAAGAACATCGTAAATAATTCATACAAAGATATTTATTATAAAAAGCCGACATTAAAATAAATATAAATATAAAGATTAAAATTTATCCTACTAAGAGTTCAAATGAAAAACTTCGATCGACCTTTAGCAAGATCTTCGCATCATCCGACTATAAAACCAACGACCTAAACAAATCTCAGTAGGATCCCGATTGAATGATTGATCGAACCATCGAAAGGTACCGGTGAGAGCACTGCTCTAGAACCTCAAAGGGCACTGCCCTTGCGTCATTTCAAATGGCTTTTTGCTTCATTCCATTTGCTGCCTCCTTCGGCCTTTTATAGGCAATTGGGGGAGGGTGACGTGGATGAATAATTCACCTTGCATGGCATCCACGGTACCTAGCTTTTTTTGTTTTTACTTTTTACTTTTCTTAATAATAAGATATGTAACACCCGAGTTTTTTCTCAAATTGATGAAACCTTAATTTGTTAAATCCCTAGCTCATAACTCTAACTTTTTTAGGAATTTTAATTTGATTACCTAATAGGAAATAATGGTTAAATTGAGAATTTCTGAAATTTTAGTGACCAAATTGCATAGGTTGTAAAACTCAGGATCCAATCCGTAAAGTTTAAGAAAATCTAGTGACTTGTTGTGTAAATTACCCATTATTTAGGGTAACCCCTAATTTGGCTTATTTGTTTTGGTCAGCCGCACCCCTTTCTTCTTTTTCCTTTTCGATCTATCGAGTTTTTCCCTAAATTTTGCCCATTATTTTTCGATCGAACTCCAGCGAAACTAACCGACCATCGTTCGCCGTCCGTGCTTGCACGGCTGTCACCATCGTGGTCGTCGTCGAGTCACGAGTCAAACCCAGCCGCCAAATCTCCATCGCCGACCGTTGTCCGTGAGACAACGATAAGAAACTGTTCTGGTTCTCGCTTCACACCGTCGTAGCCGCGTCCTCGTCGCGTTTCGGGGTAAGTTTTGGCCGCCGCCGTCGTGTTGATCGGCTGCTGTGGGTCTTCACTGGCTGCTGCCAGGATGGGTTAGCTGATTAGGGTTTTGGGATTAGGGATATTTGTTTAGGGTTAGGGTTAATAAGATTTGGAGATTTTTGGAAACTAAAATTAGGGTTTTATTTAATTTGAATTGGGGGATTTTTGAGAACCGAACCGGCCAGTGTGCTAAACCAGACTGAACCAGACCTTTTGTGACAAGCCGGATGACGTCAGTAGTGACGTCATCTGCTGATGGGTTGATGATGCAGGCTGACGTCAGTGATGACATCATCATTGACCATGATGACGTCAACATTGACTTTTTGGGCCAAAAGTCAACTCTATATTTTTCGACGTCCCGGTTTTAGATTTGCAACCTGTTTTTCCAAATTCGATCCCGAACGACCTTTTTTGACCTTTCAAATTATTTTATGCTTAACTTAGAAATCGTGTATTCAAAATTTTGAACCGAGTTATTTTTGCGTTCAGGTGATATCGATTCGGACACCGATATTCTTCCTCCTCCTCCGCCTGGTCGACCTCCTGCATCTCAACCTTCGAGTTCCGTACGTATGTGAATTTAAATAAGTTTCTGTTTAGTAGATTGTGGCATAGTAGTAGAGAATTTTGACTTAGTGAACCTTTGTAGGTGCCGATCCTGTTCCGCCTGCTTCTAGATCTGAGCGTGGGAGACGTCACTCTCGAGGTTGAGCTGTTAGCTGTCTGAGGTGTGTTCTCTGCTTGTGCTATACTATTCGTGTTGTTGTTATATGATGTCTGTCTGTGAATTATGTTGTGATCTGAGCTATGTGATATGCTGTATGTCATTATGTTAAGCATCATACATCGAAATTTGAGTAATAATTATCGGACTAAATGCTCATGCATTTTTGGACTATAATGTTACATTCGGATTGTAATCGGAACATTCATGTCATATCATTCGAGTGGGAAAATGTATGACGGAAGATCAGTGGTTTCACCCTTCGGGCTGAATTCCACTTCGGACTTGGTGACGATGTAGAGAGTGGTTCAGGGGAACCTTACTTTTCAGACGGTGATGTAGATGGGTACATGACATAGAATTAGGTTCATCGCGCCATGCATATCTGTGTATCCGATTGTCTGTTGATTTGACTTGTGATTGTATGATACTTGAGATACTCTGTTTTTCGCACTTTAGAGACACACTAAGCTCAATAGCTGACCCCCCTTAGCTTCTATTTTAGATTCTCAAACATAGGAGTTCGGTACTTGGAGAACCATATATATCAGATTTATTACCGTTTTAGTATGAATATTTTTAGTTTTCAGATTTATTTCAATTTTATTCCGGTTATTAGATTATTTGGGGTTTTTATGTAAATTCGGTTACTTTTATATTTATTTGGGATTTTAATATGTTTAGCATGCATGAGAATTTTAATTGGATATTTTGCTACCTTATTTTGGATTGTGTTATCTATACGACTGCATTTTTAAAATATAGATTTTAATGTTAAATGACATCGTTTTAAATTAATATTTTGAATATTAATTTTCGGAAACCTAATAATTATTTACTTGAGGGATACGTTTTCAACCCGACTTCCTAGATTCGACCTATAACCCTTGGGTCGGGTTTAGGGGGTTACAAGATATAAATATAAGTGATTATAGTCCAGACAAAAAATGGGTATTACAGTTGCCTCCCTTTGCTCATTGTTGTCTAACAGGAATAGAGCAAAGATAAAAAGATAACCATTTTATGTTCGGTCGGGTCTGGGTTCCTTTCTCTGGCCACCGTTCCTTCTTAGGCTTCACTTGATTTGCTCGACCGTTCTTATTGACAAAATTTTCAAAATAGAATGATCCGTTGGAGACAGAATCTTCAAACTATGGAGACTTTTGGAGGAAGCAAAATGAGTTCGGCTTGCTACGACTCTGACGACAGTGCAATACCTAGAGAAAACTTAACCTAGCTACAATACCGATGAAGAGGCAAGGTCTACAAAACTTGATCCAAATGCAACACTGATGAAGAGACAGTTGATTTGGAAAATACCTCCAGCTTGGCTCCTAGATTTCTTTTGCATTTTTTCCAAATGCATAGGGATCAACGGTTTTGATTTGCTTTTACCGGTAGCCGTTTCGGACTTGCCAAAATAGCTTTGATCCAGTTGCAATTCTGAAAAAGAGAAGATTTTGATGTTTGATCCAGCTGCAATAGGACTTGCCAAGATTTTTGTTTGTTTGTTTGTTTTCGTTTGATTTTTTTTTGCTTTTCTTCCCTTTTCTTTTTTTCCTTTCTTCCTTTTCTTTTTTCTTTTCTCTCTCTTTTTTTGCTTTTTTTTCTTTCTTTTTTTTGACCGCCACATAGACAAAGAGATGGATTTAAAATTCAGTAAACTTTGACCAAGCTACAACACCGACGAAGAGGCAAGGTCTATAGTTAGTATGGTTGATCCAGCTACGACACCGACGAAGAGGCAAGACCAGGATTTGATCGAGCTACAACACTGACGAAGAGGCAGGGTCTGAGAAAAGTTCTGATCAAGCTACAACTCTGACGAAAAGGCAGGACCAGAATTTGACCGAGCTACAACACCGACGAAGAGGCAAGGTCTGAGAGAAGTTCTGATCAAACTACAACTCTGACGAAGAGGTAAGACCAGGATTTGATCGAGCTACAACACCGACAAAGAGGCAAGGTCTGAGGAAAAGTTCTGATCAAGCTACAACTTTGACAAAGAGGCAGGACCAGAATTTGACCGAGCTACAATACTGACGAAAGGGTAAGGTCTGAGAAAAGCTCTGATCAAGCTACAACTCTAACGAAGAGGTAGGACCTGAATTTGACCGAGCTACAACATTGACGAAGAGGCAAGGTCTAAGAAAAGTTTAGATCAAGCTACAACTCTGACGAAGAGGCATGACCATAATTTGACCGAGCTACAACACTGACGAAGAGGCAAGGTCTGAGAAAAGTTCAGATCAAGCTACAACTCTGACGAAGAGGCATGACCAGAATTTGACCGAGTTACAACACTAACGAAGAGGCAAGGTCTGCGAAAAGTTCAGATCATAATACAACTCTGACGAAGAGGCATGACCAGAAGGCTTTGTTTTTTATCAAGCTACAACTCTGACAAAGTGGCATGACCTGGTTTAATCTAGTCGCACCTACTACGGCGAAACTAGACTTGGAAGATATTACATGCTGCAACTCTGACAAAGCGGCATGACCCAGTTCGATCTAGTCACACCTACTACGGTGAAACTAGGATTGGAAGATATGACCTGCTGAAACTCTGATGAAGCAACATGACCTGGTTCAACTAGTCGCATCTACTATGGTGAGACTAGACTTGGAAGATATGACCTGCTGCAACTCTGACGAAGCGGCATGACCCGGTTCGATCTAGTCGCACCTACTACGGTGAAACTAAACTTGGAAGATATGACCTGCTGCAACTCTGACGAAGCGTCATGACTTGGTTCGATCTAGTCGCACCTACTACGGCGAAACTAGACTTGGAAGATATGACCTGCTGCAACTCTGACGAAGCGGCAAGATCTAGGATTCAATTTGATCAAAATTTGAGCCGCCCTTTTCGAGTTTTCACTTTGTCTCTTCATGGAAAAGCATGAATTTGGTGACCTATTTCATTGCATCTTCAAGAAGACATGATCTGTTGTTATGTTCACTGCGCTGCAACCTCAGGGAAATGAACTTGTTGTCATGTTTTATATGTTCCACTGCGAATTCAAGGGAATAGATTTGTTACCGCGTTCATTATGTTGCACCCTTATGGGATGAACTTGTGCTTGTGCTCATTTTACTGCATGTTTAGGGAGATGAGTTCCTCGTAGCTTTGTTCTGCTACAAGTTCGGGGAGACAAACTTGTTTTTCGGTGTTCTTATTCCGTTACAAATTGATGTCTATGTTTATTCCGCTGCAAATTTAGAAAGTTGAAATTGTTTTCGTGCTTATTTCGCTACAAATTCAGGGAGATGAAATTATCGTATCTTCATCTATTCTACTACAAATTCAGAGAGACATATTTATTGTTATGTTCATTCCACTACAATTTTAGGGAGATGGGGTTATCGTGACGAAATTTGTTCCACTGCAACTCCAGGGAGACAAACTTGATGTCGGGTTGATATGTTCCATCATTTGTTGGAGAAACATTATTTCGCCAATCTTGGAGAAATAGAATCTACAAATTCGGGGTGAGCTGCTGCACCTCTGATGGGGAGGCAGGGTCTGAGAGTTATTTTGATCCAGCTGCAAAACTGACGAAGAGTTAGGATCGGAATTTGGTCCAGCTACAACACTGGCGAAGAGGCAAGACCAGAATTTGATCTAGTCGCACCTACTACGACGAAACTAGACTTAGAAGATATGACCTGCTGCAACTGATGAAGCGGCACGATCTGAGGTTTGATCTACTACGGCTCTGTCATCGTAGTGTGATTTGGATTTTGATCTAGTCATACCTACTACGGCGAAACTGGACCTAGAAAAACAATTAGCGTACCGCACCATCAATGGTGAAGCTACCCTTAGAATATGCTACGTCATGGCTAACGGGCAAGGTTCGAAGGATAATTTTGATTTGGAGCACCACAATCGAAGATGCAAAGTCTGGATTAAACTAGCCTACCACCACTGACGAAGGCAAGATTGAGAGGAAGTTGATTCTATTACTTCATATCATAGATACTAGAATTTGTTGTCAACTATTTGCTTCTTCTTGTTTGAGAAAGTCAGACTTGTAAATTATTTGTCCTTTAAGAAAGGATTCGATATCTTTAAGAAAAGATTAGGTTGATGTAAGAAAATATCTTTGAGAAAAGATTTAATTTTTTTTTTAAAAAAACATCCTTATGAAAGGGTTGAATTTAGAAAATTCATGTTTTGAGGAAAACTATCCTTATGAAAAGATGGGTTTTAGAAAATTTCCTTGAACAACGAGTGCAAAATTATTTTCCGGTAATGTATTTATGCAAATGGTATGCATGTGGATGTTTTCATGGTGATGCAAAGATGCATGGAATTCTTGTAGAAGTCCCTTTCTTCTGACTTAGTTTGATCTTCTGATTTTTGTTCAAAACTTGCCCCAGAAAAAGTTTGCCCCCAAGCTTCATTGTCCTCATTCTTTTCTGAATTTGAACTTCTAAGCTGAATGATCCCGATGTCATCTCTTTTTTTTCTCTGTTTTCCAGAGAAATTGACTTGGCTCACCACCACTGACGGAGGCGAGATCAGAAAAAGGTTGATTCTGGAACTTCATGGCATGGAGTTTATGACCTAAAAATGGAACATTAGTTAGTAATCTGTTCGGAAAAATTTATCGTTTTTACTTGGATGTTCGAGCTTTTTGCGTATTCGGCCTCCTTCAGGGCTAAAGGTTGGTCATCATGTTGTTGCCCCCATAGTTGAGGTCTCCGGTCTCTTTCCTGGACCCGTTTATACGTTCAAGACAAAAATATGTTATGGATGTACCTAACTTTGTGCTTAATGAATGTGTCTAGCCTAAATGCATGATGACCTGTATGATGCATGCAGTTAATGTAGAATGATAAATATGTGAATGAGGGATTATGTTTTACCCCTCAAGGGGATGCCTCTGACTCTATGCTAGTCAGATCTTTTGTTTCTGATTAAGTAGTGTTCACTGAGGATGCCCCAACCTTCTATAGGTATGATCATCTGGTGGATTACTTGCTCGGGTGAATGCCCCAACATTTTCTTCTGAGGCTGCTCTTGAAACGATTTCAAAGCTTGATGTATGTTTTCGCCTTTTCTTGAAAGGCTTTCATTGTTCTCGTGAACGCGTTATGTTGCCCCCCGGTCGGGTCTATAAATTTGTTATGTTGGTTCACGATAGCTCATTACTTTCGACTATGGTAAAGTGTTATGGTCGATGATTGGTGTAGTCATCTAGGGTGTAGAAGTCTGACTCGACATTGGAGGCTCGCTTTCTGAACTCGTCGCGAAATGCCCCTAGACTGGGGCCTTGTAGAAACAAGGTGTATGTATGAACGCGGAGATTATTAGAAAATGCCCCTGGACTAGGCTCTTGCATAGGTTCAACATGGTGCTAGATCAACCAACTTTGCTTTATCCAGTATTTGCTAACATGGGGCATCCCTGGGACCAATTTCAAAATTTTGTAATGTAAATGCAAGGTGCATGTCTTAGATGTGAAGGTACTGATTCAAAAATAGAATGTATGCATGTAAATGGAAGATGCATGCCCTAGATGAGAAAGTACTGACTCAAAAATGGTTCTTGTGGCTCAATTTCTGAATTCACGGGATTTATTCGCAACTTTTGAATGTTGCATCGATATCTAGGGTACTAGATTTTCTCTTGATGACTGATCTTTTTTCAAATTCGGAACCAGTTGTGAATCAATACTTCATACTGGTGAAATGAAAAAAAATTAAAATGTTATAGTGGTGTCATGCAATTAATGCGACATGAATGTCTTAATGCAGTGTGACCACCAAAAATAAAAGTGGTTAGTTCATGATAAAAGAATTAAATGAATAAATCGAATGATAAATAAGGTACAAATTAAAACAGCAAAGAAAATCTGTACATAAATGGAAAATAAAGGCATCCAAACCTAAACAGGGTGACCACTAACGAGCATAGTTTTGGTATGGCTCTAAAGGGTAGGCTCTTACGGTTCACTACATGTGGTTTTGTTCTAAAGTAACGGTACCCGAACTGTCGCTAGAAAAATCGATTCGGAAGGATACATTTCCCTAGATCTGCACGGAGACGAAGGTCTCACGAAGACAAAGGGACCTATGTCCCGGAAGCGTCCACTATCTTGCATGGAGGGGTACCTCATGAAGGAGTAGCTTCTCGCTCCCACTTAAAAGGGACGGACCTCGGGTACAGAGCTCATGATATGAAAACTCAGAAGACATATTTTATAAAAAAATGTAAAAATCACAAATTAATTAAATCAAAGTCATAATTTCCATCTATAGACAAAAGGTAATCAACCAGTGGCTTGACTCTCTAAGAAAAGTCCCAGCAGAGTCGCCAAGCTGTAACAACGAGGAGTCGCCACCAATCTTTTTTTTTAAAAAGTTTAGGTGAGATTGGATCACCTGAAAACCCAGTTATTTTAATAAAACTTATTTTTTTCGTTTTTATTAAAACAACGAGTTTTGGTATGCGAAACCAGAAAAATAGGTTCGGGAGTCGGTTACGTGTGGGGAAGGGTGAGTACCCCTACAACGCTAAAAAATTGGTACATGTCGATTACGTAATGTTTTAACGATGGAAATTAAGAATTTGAATTTAATTTAGAAATTGTGATCCTTTAAAATATTTAAAAGAACATTCCTTTGTAAAAAAATTTACACCCCAATACCCAGGGCATAATTTCCGTTAGATTCCCGACTGAAGGGAATCTATTTTAAAAATTATATTTTAGAATTAAAAATAATATTTTTGTAATATGGATTAACGAAAAGCGAGACCCCTTTTAGTTCGAGACACGCTTTTCACGAGAATCCCTTAAAATATTTTAAAAAATATTTTTATGTATGAAAGAAATTTATACCCCTACGCTTGAGGCATAATTTCCGTTAGATTCCCGACTGAAAAGAATCTATTTTGAAAATTATAATTTAGAATAAAAATATTTTGTAATAGAGACTATCGGAAAGTGACACCCTTATATAAACATATTTTATTTATGTAAGTAATTCATACAACTTAAAATATACAAACATGACATACAAAATATAAAAAAAATATACCAATAAA
Source organism: Hibiscus trionum (assembly GCA_030270665.1). Classification (NCBI taxonomy): domain Eukaryota; kingdom Viridiplantae; phylum Streptophyta; class Magnoliopsida; order Malvales; family Malvaceae; genus Hibiscus; species Hibiscus trionum. The sequence goes on along the minus strand of BSYR01000013.1, from coordinate 14,363,952 downwards.
TATAAGAACATCATAAATAATTCATACAAATATATTTATTACAAAAAGTCGACATTAAAATAAATACAAAGATAAAGATAAAATATTATCCTACTAAAAGCTCAAATAAAGAACTTCGATCGATCCTAACAAAATCTTCACATCATCTGACTATAAAATCAACGACAAAACAAATCTCAGCAAGACCCCAATCGAATAATTGATCGAACCATCGAAAGTTACCGGTGAGAGCACTGCTCTAACCTCAAAGAGCACTGCCCTTGCGCCATTTCAAAGGGCTTTTTGCTTCCTTCCCCCGGCCTTTTATAGGCAATTGGGGGAGGGGTGATGTGGATGAATAATTCACGTGGATGACTTGGATGGCATCCACGGTACTTAACTTTTTTTTTTGCTTTTTATTTTTTTATTTTTTAATAATAAGATAAAAATATAAGTGATTATAGTCCGAACATAAAATGTGTATTACAAACATTATTATTTTCAGTTACAATTCTTCGCCCATAAATAAATTGAATTATAATAAAGTCCTTAAAATAATATGGTTATTCTAAAATGTCTTTAGTCGAATATTATTGTGGGCATGGACAACAATATTGCATTAAGACTAATATGTAGTTGATTGATGACAAAGTGTTGTCATTGACATGAAGATGTCAAAATCAATACATAAGTATGTATTAGAGAACGACATACTGGACTGACCCGCTATGAGCATGTTTCTTGGATTATTATGTGACGTCACATTATTGCTCATAGTGATAACTATATGTATGACCCTCAGACTTGAGATCATCATTATTTTAACATCGCGAGTGACATATTTTGATACAGTCAAACGTGTGTCGTAACTGACTACACTATAAAGACTGAGATTGGATATGTCACAATCTATGTAGTGGAATATGGTTGATCAAGATAGGATTTGGCCCTCCTACATAATAGGAGTAATATCGTAGGCCACTTGATTGTGAGAGACTAGAAATGCATGGCCATGCTCGAATAAGTTGATATGAGATATCATAGTTATTCGTTTATAATAGTCTACTCAAGATATCAAGAAATATTAGATGAACTATACAAGTGTGACTGTTCCATGACTTGTGTCCAATCTAGATATAAAGGACAAAAAGATGTAATACATAAATAGAGTTAATCACGAAAAAGTTATGTCGAATCATGATTTCTTGTAACTAAGATGACAATAACAAATTTTTAGATGTCACTCATTGTTTGTAATATTAGAAATGTTCTAATGTTTACTACTAACGTTACATGAACCCATAGGGTCACACCCACAGTTGAAATGAACATGTATTAAACGAATTATATATGTACAAATTTGTTGTACACGAATTTAGTTAAATTAATATATATTTGATATATATAGTTTAAATATTGGGTAAATATTAAAAGAAAAATAATTATTGTAATTATGTTTCTTTTAATATATAAATAATATAATTCGGTTTAAATCAATATATATTTTAAAATTCTAATTAAGTTGAATTGAGATTATATATATTTAATATATATATATTAAAATTCTAATTAGTTTGAATTGAGATTATATATATTTAATATATAAATATTGAAATCCTAGTTAAGTTGAATTAGGATTATATATATTTAATATATATATTGAGATCCTAATTAAGTTGAATTGAGATTATATATATATATATTTAATATATTGAAATCCTAATTAAGGTTGAATTAGGATTATATATATTTAATATATATTGAAATACTAATTAAGTTGAATTAAGATTATATATATTTAATATATGTATATATATTGAAATCCTAATTAAATTGAATTGAGATTATATATATTTAATATATATATATATATTGAAATCTTAATATGAGTTAAATTAGGATTCCAAAGGCTATATAAAGGCATGAGAGATCTAGCAGTCATTAATGCCTTTTCGAAAAAACCCTCTAAATAGTTTAGATAGTTTTTATATGCTCGCTCCCTTCTAAATGGTTTAGAGAATTTTTATATGCTCGTTTCAACTGGGTGAACTACGTAGAGGTCGGAGTGTTAACATTGCGGCTTAGGAATTGATATTGTGGAATCGTGATTGAATATCTATCTTCTCCAAATTTAGAATTACAGATTTTAAACAGCTAATTCTTCACCATTATTCACCCCGATTCGTTCCTCGTACATGTATCTCTAGTGGTAATCGCTGGATAATTTTTCCGCTGCGCCATGGGTGTACCGACATGACCCAACAATGTTGTTATCAGAGCCACTTGTACGATACAGATTCAGGTTTTAATTACTTGGGTGATGTAATTGTATGAGATACATGTTATTTTTTTTGATTTATTTAGCGAATATATGATATTTGTATGAGCAAATCTATTCAATCATGGTTAATCTGTTAATCTAGTTAAAAAAATGTTCCTAAGATTGATGATTAAAAGTTAATCATCAAGATCTTTGTCGATAGGGTTTAAAATATTATATGTTAATTGTTAACATATTCAATATGGAGTTTTAGAGTTTTAGATGTTAAGTATTACCATACGCTGGTTATAGTTATATATTAGACTAATGGTTAGTCTATAGATTTTGTGCGGGAAAGTAACAAGAGTTGTTTCAGTAAAAACCTCGTAGATTTTAAAATCCTGAAAAACGAGATAATATTGATAAAAGTTATCAAATCGTGAGGTTTTTACACATCAATTAAGATGTTGATCTTAAAAATTTTCCCGCCATTGATCGTGCATCGGAAACCCCGCCAGTAGTTGCGGGCCCACCGAAACCCTGCTAGGGGCTTCTCCCTCTTAAAACCCCGCAAGGGGCTTAACTCTTGCGTAGGAACAATATGGTAAGACCTTAAAACAAACCGCGCCGTTATTATGTTTGATATACACGATGTTTGGAATGCATGATTTTATCCCAATGATTTATTTAGTTTTATTTATAAGGTCTTATAAATACAGCCTGTGCGTCGTGCCTTTCTCTATTTCTATTGTAATTATATTCTCATCTTACTCCCTCGTATCTAAAACGAGTTTATGAAATTTTAATCTATACAAAGAAACATGGACTTGAGGAACAAAAGTGTGGGCCGACAGAAAGATGCTTGAGAAGTTTTTTGTCCTAAGAATAATTTGGCTCTCCCATTGGCTTGGGACGGGTCACCTTAGAATATGAGCTATAACTATTGCATTTATATTTACTGTATTTCATGTATGTGATAAAATGAATGTATGAGACACATGCTAGTTAATTGATAAGATCAAATGTTAAATGGTGAGATAATAATAACAAAAACCCTCAATAAAATATTAAGTCTTTTATTGCTTCCCAATGTTAACCCTCGTTGAAGTGTAGATCGATACAATGTAGGTTCTGCTAAAGCAAGGTATGTAACGCCCCAGTTTTGGGCCTATTGGTTTTTAGGTTGGGTTTAGGGTCTGTTGGATCGAGACTAGAGACTCGGGTTAGTTTCTGGATGAGTTCAGGGAAAACCTAATTCGGAAGGTGATAAAAATATGGAAAAAATTATCTAAATTCCTTTTTAAATATATATAAGGGTTTGATGAAGTCAATTTTAGAAAATGGTAATTGGAATGTGGACATTTCGACTTAGTGGCTAAATTGTAAAAAATTGAAAACTATTTTTAATGACTATTTTCCAAAGAGTCAAAGATTAGAGTCTTTAGGGAGATTATTGTAATTTTAATCAGCTATTCCCTTAATTTGACTTGTTTTAAATGTGTTTTAATCAAGGGTTAACTACTGGAATAGTCACTTATGTTTCCCCCATGTACAGAGTTAGTCACCGATTCTGAAAAACGACTAGTAAGGCCACTTACGTTTTTGGGGCGTAAACTTTTGGTCACTCGGCCGTTTGTTGCAGTTAAATTTAAACGGAAAGCTGATCCAGCACAATATAAAAAATATAAATTACCTAGATAGTCCCTAAACTTTTACTTCACTTCTATTTTGACCACCGAAATAAAAATAATTTGTACAATTACACATTTAACCCCCATATTTACAATTTTTATGGACACATCTTCCCATTGCAATCCATTCCATATCTAAACAGACAGGCACCGACGAAGCTCAAATGGCGTCAGATTGATGATCACCGACTAGGGGTAAGCTCACCTCGACGTAGGGAGTTCAGATCTGGCGGCCGTGCCTAACCAGAACGACGGAGCTGGCCGAGATCAATGAAAAATAGTAAAGAAACACTTAGATTTCAGTTGAACCTTCCAGGCATTTCCACGGTGAATGGCGGTGAGTCTTTACGAGTGGTTGCAGGATTTCGGTTCGGTGTACGATGACGAACACGCCAATGATGGCGGTGACAACCATGCTTCGATGGTGACGAAGATCGGGCCGATAATGGTGGTAAGGAGTTGAAGAGTTTATAACTCTCTAGAACTCACTCACTCTCAAACTTCCAGATGACAATAATAGGGCCTTCAATGCATTGGGAGATGTTGGGCTAGATTAAAAATTGGTTAAATTGATGAGTTTAGGGTTTAGGATTTTGTAAAATTTCCAAAATTTCCAGATGTTTTGAAAGATTAAAAATTCTAAGTTTTTTTCCATTAAATTGATTTTTAGCAACATTCGATTGAGTCGAGTAAAAAAATTAAGTTTATAAATTTGACGAGTTTTATTTTATAATTTATTTTTATTTATAAAAATTTTGGAGTCGGTGAAATTGTTTGAATTTTTGTTAAAATTTGATTGTAGATATTTATAATATAATAATACTAATTGATTGTAAAGTTTTAGGGTTGAAAATGAATTTTTAAAAATTCAATGGTGAAATTAGAAATTAACCTTTTCAGTAGTGACTGTAATGTTTATTTTTGAAAACCGAGGTCCATAAATGTACATGGGATAAACATAAGTGGCCATTGCAATAATTTTCCCTTATTTTTTTCGCTTCTAGGTCAGCAAGCTGTCAACGTTTAACGATAACAAACGACTGAGTGACCAAAAGTTTACGCCCTGAAAACGTAAGTGACCTTATTGGTCATTTTTCAGAATCGGTGACCAACTCTGTACTGAGGGGAAACATAAGTGAATATTCCAGTAGTTAACACTTTAATTAAAAGGGTTAAAAAGGGTTTGATTAAAAAGTGGTTAATCTTAAAAAACACATTTTGACGTAACTTCCATTTCTCAAGACTTCTCTCTATTTTCTCATCAGCCAAATTACCTATTTCCTTCCAAAACATCCATAGATTTATTCCTTTTCATTTTAGTTTGATTTCTATGAATTTTTCTCAACTAGCTTCAATAGTTTCTTGAAGATTTTCAATCAAATCTTGTCAATTGAGGGAAAAGCAAGGAATTAGAGGTAAACTTCATTCTTCTGATCTAATAAAGGTTCTTTATTGAAATTCATAAGTATTTTACTCTTTAATTATGTTTCTTAATGAGGTTTCATGATTGATTTGAAGAAAATGGCTAAATCAAGCTTTAATTGAAGATTTTGTGTAATTTTTGTAATGGATCTGTTTTTTTTTGGTTTTAGGTTGATTTTTATCATGATTTGGAAGTTTAATAATGTTATGATAAAGGTTTAAGTATGGTAATCCCGAAACTATGTGAATATCTAGTTGTTTAGGTTGTTAGAATTGGGTTTTTTGTGGTGTTGTGGTGGTTTTGTGAATGCTGGAGGTATAAGGTTGATAATAGGATGATTTTGGATGTTTATCAATGTTAATATATGGTTGATAGTGTTAGGTTTTTGCTGGGTTAAGTTTGGAGGTTAATCGATGATGTTTTCGGTTGTTTCGGATGGGCGTTTTGGTGGTTTTCGGCAAGGCAATGAGGTGGACTTGCTTTCTGGAGTTTTGAATGCATTGAGATGCATTAATCCTCTGTTCTTATGTGGTTAAAATAGGGGAGAATTTTTCGAAAAGCAACCGGCGAGGCCTTGGGAGCTTCGGACGCTTAGTTTCACGTGTCAGCAAGTGAGAACGTGGATTTTAGCTTTGAAATGTTTAAAAGGTGGTTTTGGGAACTTAGATGTAAGCTTAAAACGCTTGTCTAAGTTCGGAAGTAAGTATAAGGAATTTCTCTCTTGGTTGTGCTATTATGAAATGGTTTTATGCAATTGGTTTTGATTTCATGTTACCTACTGTTAAAACATGTTTAAAGTAAGTGGTTTATTGTTTTTAATGATATGATGATGAATGATGCACATGGTAAGTGATCCTTGTAAGTTCATGTTTTTACTTGCGATTCAAAGCATGGTTTAATGCTTTGGGAAAATGATTATTATTGATGCTTTGAAAATAGTGTATATGGTTAAATGTGAATTATATTGGCAAGTGATGTTATGAAAATGGTTTGTAAAGGTTATCGGATATAGTTAGCCGACAATAGGATTGAGTGCACTATAAATAAGTCGCCTTAGATGTCGAGGAGGTTGATGTCCCGTCTCCATCCAAGTACCATAATGATCGAGGAGGTTGGTATCCCGTCTCTCGTTAGTGGGTTAAGCATCTAACCGATGATTGGGGTTGTTGTCTCCGTTGGTTGTGAATGTACCATTATTCCAGTTAAGATGGCTTGAAGTGTTTGAGAACATTTGTTGAACCCATGTATCCGATATGATATTTTGAGAATGGAACTTGGTTAATGATCACTTGTAAGCCAATATAATTGTTGATGCATCATGTTGTTGTATAATTTTGTTTTATACATATTTACTCTTTAAGCTTTACATATGGTTGTTATGCATGAGAAGACTAACATCGAGTGTTAGAAAATGAGATTTGTGTTGGTATTTGATGCATGTTGCATATGGTTTAATATGCTGATTTTTGAAGGTTTAAGTGCATGGTTTTAAGGGCATGATGGTTTTCAAATGATGATTTGAAATATTTGAAATAAGATTTCAATGTGGATTTGGAAAATGGTTTTAAATGCATTGATGGTGTTTTGTTTTTGAGCACTCCTCACTAAGCCTTGTGTGCTTACGCTCTATTTTGTCCATCAATGTAGAGAATTGAGGTTCAGAAGGCAGCGAGGATCAAGGGATCAAGAGAGAATTCATTCTTGAAAGTATGTTTTTGGTTTAGACTATAAGTAATAAGGGCAATGGGGGATACGTTGTGTTTTTGGAAGATTTGTGTAAACTCCCTGTTTGAGCAAGTTTATTTTGCTGTTTTGGACTTGTATATGGCCTTTGGTAATTGGTTTGTGCTTTGCTATGGTTTTTGGTATCTTGCTTGACTTGGTTTCTAGGTTGCATGCCTATAGTCTCTCTTTGATGCATATTGCCATGAGATGATGTTGAATATGCCATGTTTTGTTGAGGTTTGATCTTTGGATATGTTGTGCATATGTTAGAAGCATGTTTAGGTTGTTTGTGTTGCATTAAAGATTGAAAAACTAGCAAATTAAGACATTACAGGCCCATACATATCGATGCGCCTAAGGCTATTTCGATACGGTGAGTTTGAAATGGGCATGGTGTTTCGGTACAGTGCATGATGTATCAAAATAGGCCGGGTTAATTTGGTTACTGGAATTTCGTGTATCGATACACTTATAAGACTGTATCGGTACGAGTTCGTGTATCGAAACACTTTGAGCTGTTTTGTACAGGGTGTATCGATACAGGGTGGTGTGTACCGATACACTAAGCAGTTATTTAGTTATTTGGAATCTTCTTGAAGTTCTATTTCTTCCATTCTAGTCCTTGTATGATGTAGAAGCAAGAGTTTGGATGATCGAATTGAGCTGAGATTTGACATAGTGGCATGTACTATGATTAATTTAAGGATGGTAACTTAAAATTGGATGAATCCTCTGTATTTTGATAAAATTACAAATTGCTCCTTAACACATGTTCGTAATCAATTGAATACCAAATCGATGTCTGTTTGAGTTGATGTTTCTTCTGCTGCGAGTCTATCACTTAGGGTAATAATGTGGATCTAGACAAGATAAAAAGAAAAAAAAAAGATAGGGTCATTTATTGAGGTAAACCTTCCCGGTTTACTTCAATATTCCACGTGTGACCCGTTCGGTTCGGTCTCGTGTCCAGGCCGGGTCGAGGGGGGTTACAAGGTACTTGTATCTATCTTGGCCAAACACGAAGAATAAACAAGTGATATTCGTTGGTTGTAATATTGGTTAAAAACTTAACTAGGTTACTCTAATATGATTAGAAAACATAAAACTTAGTTATTTGGATAATCATAAGATGATTATGAACAATAGTTGTTCACCAAATGAAGGAGTTACATGAGATGTAATTAGCAAGTGCTGCTTACCTAGATAGACCATAATCTTAAGAGAAAAGCCAAAGCTGGCTTAAGAGAATGTAAAATTTGGATCCTTGCCCACTAGAAAAACTTTACAGAAAGTATTTTTGACATTAATATTTGAGGGTTATTAATTTTAATAAAAATAGTGGGAGTATAAAGACCTCTTATAAACAAAATTGGTAAACGTGCCCAAAATTCATATTTTATTGTTGAAGACTTATTATGGCAAATACAAATTTGTTATCATTGTGATCGGTCCTTGAAAAGGACAAGTTGAATGGCGTATACTACATTGATTGGTTACTCGGAGGAAAATGTTTCCATTGTAATAAGACATGTCATTGTAAAAGGAAATGCCCCATTTATCTTGAAAAAGTCAAGAAGGCAAATGAAAGCGGAGCGTCTGCCTCAGATATTTATATTATTGATATTAATTTATCAACACCTACTTATTGTGTATTGGATATCGGTTGTAGCTCTCATATTTTTACATTTGTATAAGGACTACAAAAGAGTAAAAATCTAAGAAAAAAAGAGAGGTGGACCTACAGGTTGGTAATGGAGCAAGAGTTGCTGCATTAGCTATAGGAACATATACTTTATCGTTGCCTAGTGGACGTAATTTATGTTTAGAGGATTGTTATTTTGTGTCTACTTTGACTAAAAAAACATCATTTCAATTTCTTGTTTATACAAGATTGGTTTTGAGATAATTATTAAGAATAATGGTTGTTCTTTTATCTCGATAATGTTTTCTATGGTGTGACACAGTTAATAAATGACCTCTATATTTTGGATCAAGAGAATTTAATTTACAATATAAATACGAAAAGATCAAAAACAAATAACTCTAATCAATCTTATCTTTGGCATTGTCACTTGGGTCACATAAGTGAAAAACGCATTTCAAAGCTCCATAAAGATTGATTTTTGGATTCATTTGCTTTCGAACAACTTGATTATGCGAGCCTTGCTTATTGGGAAAGATGACCAAAGATCCTTTTAATGGTAAAAGTGAGCGAGCAAGTGATTTATTGAGATTAATACATAGTGATGTATGAGTACCAATGAATACACAAGCCATAGAAGCGTTTCAATACTTAATTACTTTCATAAATAACTTTAGTAGATATGGGTACATTTACCTAATGCATCATAAATCTGAAGCCCTTGAAAAGTTCGAGGAATTTTGAAATTAAGTACAAAACCAACTAGGAAAAGGCATTAAGGCTCTTCGATCAGATCGAAGAGGAGAATAATTAAGTTTGGAGTTTGGTGAGCTTCTTAAGGAATGTGAGATTATCTCACACCTCCTGGTACTCCACAATAGAATGAAGTTTCCGAAAAGAAGAAATCGAACACTGTTAGACATGGTTCTATCAATGACGAGTCACGTTGATCTTGCAGTTTCTTTTTGGGGACATGCGCTAAAATAACCGCTTTCACACTAAATCATGTTGCATCTAAATCAGTTCAAAACACACCATATGAGATATAGACTGGGAAACGTCCTAGTATGTCTTTTAAGAAAATTTGGGGATGGGAACTTATGTTAAACATAAGATATCTACAAAGCTCGAACCAAATCTCATAAATATAATTTTGTGGGTTATCCTAAAGAAACTAAAGGATATTATTTCTTCAATCCTACCGAGAACAAAGTGTTTGTTGCTAAAAAAGGAATCTTCCTAGAAAGATAATTTGTTTTTCGAAAAGGAAGTGAGAGAAATATTGAACTCAATAAAATTAGAAATCAACCATATATCATTGAACAAGATATTGGACAACAACAAGTTCTACAAGTTGTTGAGGAACATTCAACAGTTTTGGAAACACAACCACTGCGAAGATCTTTGAGAGAATGCAATGCGCTTGAGAAATATGGATTTCTTGTCACATTGCATAGTGATGTTCTCTTCATGGATCAAGATGAGCCTAAGACTTATCAAGAAGCAGTGGTGGGCCCAGACTCTGAGAAATGGCTAGAGGCCATGAAATTCGAGATGGATTTCATGTCAGAAAACCAAGTTTGGACCTTGGTTGACCCACCTGAAGGGGTTAAGCCCATAGGGTGCGAGTGGTTTTTCAAAAGAAAACTGACATGGGGAGTAATGTACAAACATACAAAGGATGATTAGTCGCTAAGGGCTTTCGTCAAATTCATGGTATATAGTATGATGAAATCTTTTCTCCTGTTGCTATGTTTAAATCCATCCGGATCTTACTTGCGATAGCTGCATTTTTATGAGATATGGCAAATGGAAAATAAATCCGCTTTTCTTAATGGAAAAAACCAAATGAGGGTGTTTACATGACACAATCTGAAGATTTTGTCGATCCAAAAGATGCCAAAAAAATAGGCAAGCTATAAAGGTCCATTTATGGATTGAAGCAAGCTTCTCAAATTTGGAATCTTTGTTTTAAAGATGCAACCAAAGAGTTTGTTTTTATCAAAAATGAAGATAAGCCATGTGTTTTAAAGAAAATTAGTGGGAGCACTGTCATATTCTTGGTAATGTACGTGGATGACATACTAACAATAGGAAATGACATACCTAACTTACAGCCTGTAAAGACTTGGTTAGAAAAATGTTTTTCTATGAAAGACTTGGGTGAAACAACCTACATATTAGTGGCCAAGATCTATAGAGATAGATCAAGACGACTTCTAAGACTAAGTCAAAATACATACATAGATAAAGTACTGAAAAGATTCAATATGGAAAAATCTAAAAAAAATATTCTTACCTATTAGACATGGTATTTCACTATCGAAGGAAATGTTTCCTTCACTGCCTCAAGAAAGAGATCACATGAGTAAGATTCCATATGCTTCGATCATTGGATCTATCATGTATGTCATGCTATGTACACGTCCGGATGTATCATATGCATTAAGCATGACAAGTCGGTACCGAGTAGAACCTAATGAAGGTCATTGGGTTACAGTAAAAAAGATCCTTAAGTACTTAAGAAGAACTAAGGATACATTCCTTATGTATAAAGGTGAGGAAGAGCTAAGTATAAAAGGTTATACTGACACAAGCTTCCAAACCGATAAGGATGATTCTCAATTGCAATCAGATTTTGTGTTTTCCCTTAATGGAGGCATTTTGAGCTAGAAATGTTCAAAGCAAGATACAATAGTTGTTTCTACAACAACAACAAAAACTAAGTATATTTCAGCATGCGATGCTGCAAAAGATGGTGTTTGGATCAAGAAGTTCATATCTGAACTAGGGGTTGTGTTGAGCATATTGAATTTTATAAATCTACATTGTCATAACAACTTAGTCATCGCACAAGCAAGAGAACCCAGATCTCACCAACGATCCAAACACATACTTAGACGTTACCATCTCATTCGAAAAATTATAGATCGAGGAGATGTGAAAATATGTAGAGTACCTACAGATGATAACATTGTCGATCCACTGACAAAGCCTTTGACGCAGTAGAAGCATGACCGTCACACTAAGTCACTTGGTATTAGATACATGAGTGATTGGTCTTTGTGCTAGTAGGAGATTGTTAGAGTATGCCCAAAGACCAATCATAAGATGATTGCTCTTGACATTTGTTTTTACCTTGTTTATTCATTAAAAGGCATTCCCATTATTATTTTTAGTTACAATTCTGCGTGCATAAATAAACTGAATTATAATAAAGTCCTTAGAATAATATGGTTATTCTAAAACATCATTAGTTGAGTATTATTGTGAGCATGAACAGCAATAATGCATTAAGACTAATATGTAGTTGATTGATGACAAAGTGTTGTCATTGACATAGAGATGTCAAAATCAATACATAAGTATGTATTAGAGAACGAATACTGGAATGACCCGCTATGAGCATGTTTCTTGGATTATTATGTGACAATCAAAAAATTGCTCATAGTGATAACTACATGTATGGTCCCCATACTTGAGATCATCATTATTTCAACATCGTGAGTGACATTTTGATACGGTTAAACTTGTGTCGTAACTGACTACACTATAAAGACTGATATTGGATATATCACAATCTATGTAGTGGAATATGGTTGATCAAGATAGGATTTGTCCCTCCTACATAATAGAAGTAATATCATATGCTAATTGATTAAGACTATAAATGCATGCCCATGCTCGAATAAGTTGCTATGAGATATCATAGTTATTCGTTTATAATAATCTACTCAAGATATCAAGAAATATTAGATGGACTATACAAGTGTGACCGTTCCATGACTTGTGTCCAATCTAGATATAAAGTACAAAAGGATGTAATACATAAATAGAGTTAATCACGAAAAGGTTATGTCAAATTATGATTTCTTGTAACTTTGGTGACAATGACATATTGCTAGATGTCACTCATTGTTTGTAATATTAGAAATGTTCTAATATTTACTACTAACGTTACATGAACCTACAAGGTCACACCCACAGTTGAAATGAGCATATATTAAATGAATTATATATGTACGAATTTGTTATACATGAATTTAGTCAAATTAATACATATTTGATATATATAATTTAAATATTGGGTAAATATTAAAAGAAAAATAATTATTGTAATTATGTCTCTTTTAATATATAAATAATATGATTCGATTTAAATCAATATATATATATATATATATATATATATATATATATATATATAATCCTAATTAAGTTGAATTGAAATTTCATATATTTAATATATAATTATTAAAATCTTAGTTAAGTTGAATTAGGATTATATATATTTAATATATATATATTAAAATCTTAATTAAAGTTGAATTAGGATTATATATATATTTTGAAATCCTAATTAAGTTGAATTAGGATTATATATATTTAATATATATATATATATATATATATATTAAAATCCTAATTAAATTGAATTGGAATTATATATATTTAATATATATATTGAAACCTAATATGAGTTAAATTGGGATTCCAAAGGCTATATAAATGTATGGGAGATTTAATAGTCATTAATGCTTTTTGGAAAAAGAACCCTCTAAATAGTTTAGAGAGTTTTTATATGCTCGTTCCCTTTTAAATGGTTTAGAGAATTTTTATATGCCTGTTTTAACTGGGTGAACTACGTAGAGGTCGGAGCGTTATAATTGCGTCATAATTCTAGATTTTAAACAGGTAATTATTCACCCTTATTCAGCCTGATTCGTTCCTCGTACATGGATCTCTGTTGGTAATGGCCGGATAATTTTTCGCTACGCCATGAGGTGTACCGGCGTGACCCAACAACTTAAACACTCCCCAAACTTTAAAGAAAAATAATACAATGAGAATTACACAAGTTGGTTTACGAGAATTTGACTCTTTAAGCTCTAGGGTTTGGATATGTTCTTGGATTGTTGCAAATACGTTTAATAGTTGTTGTTGTAGCTTTAGAGGCTTGTTTATATACCCTTGCATTGATTTCTAGCCGTTATGGTGGTTGAGATCATCAATAGAGCTGTTGGCCTTCATTTTCCCGCAATAAATGTACTTTTTCAACCTACTGTATCGGTACTCGAACAACCGTATTGATACCTGTCTCAAAACAGAAGGTGTCGTTGTGCATATTTAAGAGGGCGTATCGATATGTGTTTGGGTGTATCCGTAGGAGTATAGTGTAAAAATAGGGGCGTATCAATACGATTTTTGCTGACTGAAAACCTGAGTACAACTTTAGCAAAAAGTGTATCGATACACTATATGGGCGAGTCGATACAGTCCAACGACTGTTTGAAATTTTTCTGAAATCATAACTGAAAAGAAACTGTCAAAAAGTTAAAATGCAAATATTTATCAAATCAGATCAAACCGTATCGATACGGGGACAACCGTATCGGTACGATATGCCTTAAAGTTAAGCCCAGATAAAATACCGTATCGTTACGAGTATAACCGTATCGATACGCTTTTTTAAATTGAAATTCTAGAACTTTAAAACCGTATCGATACGAATATAGCGTATCAATATGCCTTAGCGTACAAGTAGAAATTGGGCTTGAACACTTAGAAAAACTTGTTTGAAAAGTTTATTTGACTTAGAAATAGTTTTGGTTCAAGTTTGCTTGTCAATTTTTGAGACTCTGAAATACTTAAAAATTTATTTACTTTTACAAATAGGTCCTTAGACAATTTGTTATATCAAAATAAAATTAGGTTTTACACAAACTATGAATAGGGAGTGTCGGCAACCGTGTTTCACTCTTTTTGTGCCAAATCTATTGAAAAAATTGCATTGGCAAGGTTTATGGTTTGCTTTTGGGCATCATTGGACTGTCGTGGATGCGTTCATTCCTGCCAGGAAGAGGTGAAATGGTTCACACTTTGGTTTTGTGTGAATGAAGAGTAAAGCACGTGGGGTTTCATTTGCTAAACATAATGCTTGATCATATTTTTGGAGCAGAAAGACGGGTCAGGAGAAGAGAGTAAGTACAGAGGTGGATCCTAGTTATGGTGCGATGGTAAGAAATGTTGATATTGCGATTGTTCCACAGACTAGAGAGGTGGAAGTGATAGTTGGTGATAGGAAAATCATAATTCTTTAGAATTGTTTGATCGGATGGTGTGATGACTTTAGGTCTTTGGGTGACATTGACTGTGGTATGGATGCGATAGGATTGTAAGGCTATTCGTTGCGCGTTTCGGGCAACCAAATTTTGTTGATGTTTAAGGAATTGGCGAAGAGGGAGGAAATACATGCTTCTGTAGTGATGTCGAATTGGTTTGCCAAAATTGAGCCGTGATCAGCAAAATTGGGATTTGTTAACCGGTGTGTATGGCTAGCAGTCTTTGGAGTGCCGATTCATGCTTGGAAGAAAGAGACGTTTTAGAATATGACCTCAGTATGGGAGAGGTGTTGGGTTGGGGGATGATGATGTGCATGTGCATTGTGTGAGGAATGAGGGAGGTGACGATTTTATGGAGGGATGCCAACACCAGTTTAGTGATAATGAGGAGTTTGCATTCTGATTCGGGTGAGAGTAAGAAACTAGATACTATTGCGAGTAATGTGAGAGGTGCTGGGTTGGGGGATGATGATGTGCAAGTGCATTGTATGAGGAATGAGGGAGGCGACGATTTTATGGTGGGATTCCAACACCAGTTTAGTGATAATGAGGATTGCCCGAGTATGGAGAAAAGGAAATGAAAAAATGTGATGTCGATTGAGCACCAGGTGATGATTTGGAATGATAACGTATTGTGGGAGTTGAATTTATTATCGATGTAAGGGAATTCGATAGAGAAAGAGATAATGTTGCAGTCTTTTAGCAATAAGGAGGTAGCTGACTTATCTAGGACTTTTGCGGATGAAGATAACATTAAAGAGATAATGATAGGATCTAAGTCTTTGGGCTTAGATAAAATTCCTGAGTATTATCCTGATGCATTACCGCTGGCTGTTAAAATGTCGAGAAATCAAGTTGCACGTGACCTGCAGGATAGTGTTCTTAGTTGTCTAGGTGAAGAGGAGCGTTGTGCAACGGTATACTCGGACGAGCGAAGGGTTGCTATAGAACGTTTGAAGAAGAGAGATCGTGGCCGATCAAAGTCGCAAAAGTGTAAGGTGTTTGCTGAGTTTGAGACATTTTTTGGCTTAAGAAGTGTCGATATACATTAGTTACTGTTGGGACCGTCAGCGCACGCCGTGGCGCAGCGGAAACAAACTCGACGGTATCGCAAGCGATCCATGTACGATAAAACCGAATTCAAGAGGAAGGGATACGATCACTTACATTGGGTTCCTTGATAAACGGCAAGACTACAGTTGCAGTAGAGCAATCAGGAACGGTTCAAATCGCAAGCCTTCACGACAAAACGTCTCGGCCTCTACTCAGTTGACCCAGTTGAAAAACAGTTGAGAGCAATTTTTTTCTTAAAAACTGTTCTTGAGAAAATTCATTTAGCAAGGGATTAAACGGCTGCTAGACCAAAATTATCTTTTTATATCATGTTGCCCTAACCCTTAGGGATTTAATTCGAGAGTTTAAAAGAGAGTATAATTACTCTAATTATATTCTTTTAATTAAATTCGGAATTCCATGTATAATTAAAATTACAACTGGATATATATGTATAAATATATATATATCGAATATATATATATATATATATTGATGTTAATTATACATTTTACACATGCACACTTAAAATTGTACATGTGTAACTCATTTATAAATTGCTCTTTTCAACCTTGGGATGTGACCCTGTAGGTTCCTATGACATTAGTAGTAATCATTAGAACTGTTCTAATATTACAAACAATGAGTGACATCTAGCATTATATCATTGTCACCTAAGTAACAGGAAATGATGATTCAACACATCATCTTCGTGATTAACTTTTTCTATTGTATTAAATCCTTTTGTCTTTTATATCTAGAATAAGCACAATTTTTGGAATAGTCACACTTGTATAGCCCATCTATTATATCTTGACATCTAGAGTAGACTATTTAATGAATAATTTGTGATATCTCATATCAACTTATTCGAGCATGGCCATGAATTTCTAGTCTCACTCAATCAAGTGGCATGTGATATGTTTCCTATTATGTAGGAAGGACAAATCATATCTCAATCATTCACACCTCACTACATAGATCGTGATATGTTCAATATCAATCTTTATAGTGCATCCAATTACGGAGCATGTTTAACTGTATCAAAACATACAACAATATATGTTGAGATAGTAATGATCTCAAGTTTAAGGATCATAGAAATAGTTGTCACCATGAGCAATATATTGTTCTCTAACAACATATTCATGCTTTGATTCTGACATCTCCATGTCAATGACAACGCATTGTCAAAAATCAACAACATGTTAGCTTTAAACATATTATTACTGTCCATGCCCATAATAATACTCAACTAAGGATCTTTTAATAATAATCATATTATTATATGGACATTATCTTTTTTTAGTTTATTTGATACACAGAAATATAACAAAAGAAATAACGGTAATGCCTTTATTCAATAAATGCGTTAAAATTAGTATATCAATACAATCATCATATGATTGGTCTTTGGGCATACTCTAACAATCTCCCATTAGCACTAGGACCTATCACTCACATATCTAATACCAAGTGACTCAGTGTGATGATCATGCTTCTGTTGTGCCAGAGGCTTTGTCAAGGTTTCAACGATGTTATCGTCTATGTGTACTCTGCATATCTCGACACCCCCTCGATCTACGATCTCTCGGATGAGATGAAAGCGCCTCATAATATGTTTGGATCATTGATGATATCTAGGTTCATTTTCTTGTGCAATGACTCCATTGTTTTCACAACGGAGTTCTATTGCATCTGATATGCTGGGAACAACCCCTAGTTCAGATATGAACTTCTTGATCCAAACAACCTCTTTTGCTTCTTCAATGGCTGCAATGTATTCAGCCTCTGTTGTAGAATCAACTATTGTGTCTTGCTTTGAACTGTTCCAGCTCACAACACCTCCATTAGGACAAAACAAAAAAACCTGATTGCGATCGTGAGTCATCCTTGTCAGTTTAGAAGCTGGCGTTAGTGTAGCCTTTTACACTAAGCTCCTCTTCGCCTCCATAGACAAGAAATGTATCCTTAGTTCTTCTTAAGTACTTAAGGATTTTTTAATTGCAACCCAGTGACCTTCACCAGGATTTACCTGATACCGACTCGTCATGCTTAAAGCATACGATACGTCTGGTCGAGTACATATCATGGCATACATGATAGAGCCAATAGCCGAAGCATATGGAATCTTATTCATTCTTTCTCTCTCTTGTGGAGTTGAAGGACACATTTCCTTCGAAAGAGAAATACCATGTCTCATAGGCAATAATCCTTTCTTGGATTCTTCCATACAAAACCTTTTCAGCACTTTGTCTATATATGTACTTTGACTCAGACCTAGGAGTCGTCTTGATCTATCTCTATAGATCTTAACTCCTAAGATATATGCTACCTCACCTAAATCTTTCATAGAAAAACAACTACCTAACCAAGTCTTAACAGACTGTAAAGTAGGTATGTTATTTCCTATGATGAGTATGTTGTCTACATACAAGATCAGGAAAGAAACAATGCTCCCACTAGCCTTTTTTGCAAACACAAGGCTCATCTTCAACCATAAGGAGAACGTCTCCATGCGTGGTAATGAGAAATCCATATCTCTCAGGTACATGGCGTTCTCTTGTGGATTTTCGCAGTGGCTGTGTTTCTAAATCTGTTGATTGTTCCTCAACAACTCGTGGAACATGTTCAACCTCTGGTTCATTAATCTGTTGCTCTTGAACTTCTCCAAGTTCAATGTTTCTACCTTTCCCTTTCTTTGAGAGAAATTCTCTTTCGAGAAAGACTACCATTCAGGCAACGAACACTTTGTTCTCATCAGGGTTGAAGAAATAACACCCTTTAGTTTCTTTAGGATATCCAACAAATATGTATTTATGAGATATAGGTTCGAGCTTTGTAGACATTTGATGTTTGACATAAGCTTCACAACCCCAAATCTTCATAAAAGACATACTAAGATGTTTCCCAGTCCATAATTCGTATGGTGTCTTTTGAACCGATTTAGATGGGACACGGTTTAGTGTGAAAGCGGTTGTTTCAAGTGCATGTGTAACGCCCCGGTTTTGGGCTTAGAAGTTTTGGGCGTTGACCGGTTTGGTCAAAGTGTTGTTCGAATCTAAAGAGGTGAAATTAGGAAAGCCTAGTTCGGGTTGCATTAAAAATATGGAAAAATGTTCTAAAATCATCTTTTAATATAATTAAGTGAAATGTGAAATCAATTTTGAAAAATGGGTTTTGGAAGAGCGACATTTTGGCTAGTGACCAAAATGTAATTTTTGAAAGTTTTGTGACTGTTTTAAAAAGGATTGAAACTTTGAATCTTTAGGGAGCTATTTACCCAAAGGGGAGTTTCTCCAGATTTTCTAGAATATTAAATGATTTAATAATGGTTTAAAATAAAAGTAAAAAGGAGGGAAAGATATTTTTAGTCATTTTTAACTAACTTTCTAAATTTTCCATTCTCATTTTCTCTCATCTTTTCTCTCAAACCAAACACATTCTCTCCAGATCTTTTCCTCTGATTTTTATCATCTAAATACTTCTTTTCAATCCTCATTTGATTCCTAATCATCTTCTCATCAAAACCTTTGTATTTGCTACTTGGTTCATCAAGCTTTTTGGCTCTAAAAGAGGAGAAACTCAAGTTTGGAGGTAAGAACGTCCTTCTCCTCTGAACTTCAAGTTCTTTAATGAAATTCCTAAGCTCTCAATCCCTAATTGATGTTTTATAAATGGCTTTTAAGATTGTTTAGTGGATCTTGGCTTAAAATGCAAGATTTGGTGTGTTTTTGATGAAATTTCGTTGGATCTGTTTAAGCAGTGTTTTAAGGTGCTAAGATGATGATTAATGAATGTTAATTTGATAAGGAAATGAGTTTTGATTAATGCAATCCCGGATAGGTTGTGTTTCCTAAGTTTAGCTTGTGATTCTTGGATGTTTTTGTGGTGATCTTGTGGGTCTGATGTTGCTGGAGGTATAAGGATGTTTATAGGTTGTTTTTAGATGTTAAATGGTGTTAATGGATGTTAGGTTTTGCTGGTTTATGGCTGGGCTTTGTTGAGAAGTGGTTTTGATGCAATTTCGGTTGTGTTTGGTGGCCGAAATTGGAGTGTGAATGAGAGCAGCGAGTTTGAGTGCTTTCATTGAAGCTTTTGATGCATGATGATGCATTAAATCTCTGCTTTAATGTGTTTAATCAGGGGAGGCATCTTTGGATCCAAGAGTTGTTGATCCGGAGGCTTGTTTTGGTGCTTTGGCTTGAGGCAAAGTGGAATCGGTGAGTGAAATTGGGTTTTCGGCTTTGAAACCAATGTCTTGGGAGCTTAGTTTAAGTCTAAACAACTTTGCTAAGCTCGAGTGTAAGTTTTTCGGAAATTCTCTCTAGTGGTGGCCATGATTTTGTTGTGATGCAATGTGGTTTATTGCATGTTTTGATTACTGTTTTGAAAGCATGATTTAGCATGGTATTTGCTGTTTTGATAAGCCATATGTTAAAGGAAGCTCAAGGTAAGAGTTCCTTGTTTTTGAACATTGATCAAATGTGGTTTGATGCTTTTAAATGCATGATGAATATGGCTTGGTTTAATGCTTTAAAACAGTGGATTAGTTGATGAAAATGATGTATATTGGCAAGTGATGTTTTGAAAAGGTTGAGGTCACTAAGGTGGTTAAAAGTCCTTGAGTGAGCCTTGTTACTTAAGAACATCAAGGTGGTTAAAAGTCCTTGGATGATTCTTGCTACGGACACAAAGGTGTTTAAAAGTCCTTGTGTGGTCCTTTCTATGGTGTTTAAAAGTCCATAGGCCAAGGTGTTTAAAAGTCCTTGGGCTCAAGGTGTTTAAAAGTCCTTGAGGTGATTCAATTCATGGTGTTTAAAAGTCCATGGCCAAGGTGTTTAAAAGTCCTTGGGGTCAAGGTGTTTAAAAGTCCTTGAGGTGATCTAATTCATGGTGTTTAAAAGTCCATGGCCAAGGTGTTTAAAAGTCCTTGGGGTCCAAGGTGTTTAAAAGTCCTTGGGGTGAAAGTTGATGAACTTGTTTTCCAAGAAATGAAATGTATCACTTGTGGCCAATATGACATGTAATGAAATGAAGCATGAGATGCTTGTTTTAAGTATGCTTTTGAGCATGTGTAAATGATGATTTGAAGCATGATTTATAAATGTTTTGTTAATGCATTATTGAATGGTTTTACGAGCATTCCTCACTAAGCTTTTGCTTACGCTCTCTTCCGTTTTCTTAATTCAATAATGCAGAGCATTAGAGTACTTGAGGGCAGCAAGGAGGGCAAGCATCCAAGTGGAAACAAAGCTCTAAGTATGGAAGGTTTTCTAAGTACATTTTAGCTTTTGGTAATTTGGCAATGGGGGACCAATGTATATGTTTTGGGAGATGTTTTGAACTCCCTAAGTATGTTAAATGTTGTTGAGAATGCTGGTTTTTGTGGTTGGCCTCTATATGCTTGAATTGGAAGTTTATGCTTGAATGGCTTACTTGTGTAGGAAGCATGCCTATAGATTTGGGGCTTTTCATATGTGTGGATGTTTTGATGAATTGTTGATGCAAGTATGTCTCATATATGTTGAATTGCATGTTGGCAAAGTTTGGTGGCATTTGGAGCATGATTGGTTGGTCAATTGCATGTTTAAGTATGCATTTTTAGGCAATCTGTGCAGGGTGTTTCGGTACAGCACCTACCGTTTCGGAACGGGTGCCTTAATTGTGCCCAGGCGTCCGAAACGGGAGGGGCCGTTCCGAAACGGAAAGGCCACTGCAGACCCCCATTTCGGTACGCGTTGCGGAGCGGCCCCGAGTTTCGAAACGGGCTATGCCTGTTTCGGAACGGGTGACCGTTGGGGGCTGACATTGGCAGTTAAATGTTTTGGAATGTTTGCGTTTTGGTCCTGAAACTTGTTTGTGCAATTGTATGAGTTTGGGACGTCCTTTTGAGCTGAAATTTCACAGAGAAGCATGAAATATGATAAATTTCAAGATGGTAACTTCAATTTGGGTTAAGTCCTTATAATTATCAGAATTTACAATTTGGTCCCTAAAGTTGTAATTTGTTCAATTGAGTCCCTGTTTGATCTCTGATGTTTGTGATCTTTTGGTTTGATGTTTGTGTGATCACAATTAGGTCTAAAGTGCATCTAGACAAGGTTAAAAAGAAAAAAAAAGGGTCGTTAATCAAGGTTGACTTTCGGGTTGACTTTGGTTTTCCCCGTGTGACTTTCTTAATTCGGGTCAACCGTCTAGGCCGGGTTAAGGGGGTTACATTTGGTGGTATCAGAGCTGAGTTCTCAAGTAATTGGGAATGTATGTATGCATGATTGAAGTATGTATGCTTTGTATGCTTGTTGAGTGAAAGCATGTTTAATGGCTTGTGATTTTGATGCAATTGAAGTATGTGCTGTGATGTAGCATGTTGTGGGTACCCATTGCCAAATCAAAGCTAAAGAAAGGATGTTGTTTTGAAATGAAATTGAGCTTGAATACTTGGATTGCTTACCTTGCTGGGCCTGACTTTGTTTTATTTGTGTTGTGATTGCATGGTAAAAGTATGGCACCACGTAGAGAGTTACGAGGTAATGTGCGAGCTACGGCTCCTAATGAGAACGAGAATGAGGAAAACACGGGTAGTGCGGTGTTACCTCCTCCTCCACCTGGTGGTGGTGGTGCTGGGGCTGAGGAAGCTGGAGCTGCAGCTGGCGCTGGAGCTGCTGGACCTGGGGCTGGTCAGGGGCAAGCTATGCCTGATATGACGATGTTAGTGCAAGCTATTGCTGGTGCTTTTCAAGCAGCAGTAGCTGGGGCTCGTGGAGCGGGGCATCAGGAAGATGCTGGTGTCAGACTACCTTTGGAGCGTTTGCGCAGTCTTGGTGGGACTGAGTTCAGGGGTATGTCTGCTGAGAGTTCTGAAGCTTGGCTAGAGAGTACCAAGCGAATCTTGGGCCAGATGAGTTGCACTGATGTGCAAAAGCTGGGTTGTGTTGTGTCCTTGCTGCAGAAGGATGCGTATACATGGTGGACAACCACTATTGCTGGGATGGCAGAAGCTGATGTGACTTGGACATTCTTTCAGAATGTGTTCAAGCGGAGATATCTTGGTGTGAGATATCTTGATGAGAAGAAGCGTGAATTCATGTCTCTTACCCAAGGGAGCATGAGTGTGGCTGAGTATGAGGTGCAGTTTGTGCGACTCAGTCAGTATGCACCGGAGCTGGTACCTGATGAGCGGGCAAGGTGCGAGAGGTTCCGTTATGGTTTAGAGACGGATGTAAAGATGTATTTGCTGGCCGCCGAGTATGATGATTTTGATGTATTGGTGGGCCGAGCCAAGGATGTTGAGATGAACTTGGGTTTATCTGTGAGAGGTGCTGGAGCAAGTGCTGGGAAGCGATCAGCTGAGTTTAGTTCCGGAGGTGGACGGAACAAGAGGGGACGTGATCAGAAGTATCAGTCTTCAGCTAAGAGAGGTGGTGGTGCACCTGCTAGAGGAGGCAATGCTAGAGCTGATCCGAGTACTTGTTGGATCTGTGGTTCACGTGGTCACATGAAACGTGACTGTCCTCGTGCCGAGAGAGTGGTGCAAGCTCCTGTTGCGGCTGCTGGTAACGGGTGCTGGAGTTGTGGTTCTGCAGACCACTTGAGGCGGGATTGTCCGAGGTTGGCTGGTGATCAGGTGCGTGCTCCTGTTGTTGCTACACCGCAGAGAGGTCGTGGGCGCGGCCGTGGTAATTTCCAGAGGAGAGAGGAAGGTGGTCGTGGAGTGGCCCATGTTGTGGCTATTCAGCCTGAAGGTGGAGGCCAGGCGAGGGTGTATGCTCAGCGTGAGGGAAGGAATGATGCGGATGTGATTGCAGGTACCTTTACTTTGCAGTCCTTGTCATTGCTTTCTTTGATAGATTCTGGATCTACGCATTCATACATTTTGCGTGAGCATGCTGAATTGCTTGGTTTGCCTGTTGAGTCTTTGGATGTTGGTGTTCAAGTCACTAGTTCTTTTGGTGAGACTGTTGTGACTAGGAAGCTTTATAGAAGGTGTCCCTTGGTCGTTCAAGAGCATGTTTTTCATGTTGATCTTATGGAGTTGCCCTTCTATGGTTTCGATGTGACCCTTGGTATGGATTGGCTTGCTGAGCATCGTGCTGTTGTGGATTGTGAGAACAAGCGGGTTTCGCTTAAGCTTGCGGATGATTATGAAGTTGTTGTGGTTGGTGAGAATGTGAAGTTTCTTGCCAATGTGGTGTCTACCTTGGAGGCGAGCAGGATGCTGAGGCAAGGTTGCGAAGCTTATCTAGCTTTTGTGATGAATCCTAGCTCTAAAGAGTTGAGAGTGCAAGATATCAGAGTTGTGAAGGAGTTTCCTGGTGTTTTTCCTGAGGAGTTGCCTGGTTTACCTCCTAACCGCGAGGTGGAGTTTGGAATTGAGCTGTATGAGAATACAACTCCTGTGTCCATTACTCCCTATAGAATGGCACCTAAGGAGCTGAAGGAGCTGAAGACGCAGTTGCAAGAGTTGCTTGATCGTGGGTTCATCCGGCCGAGTGTGTCACCTTGGGGAGCACCGGTCTTGTTTGTGAAGAAGAAGGATGGCACTATGAGAATGTGCATTGATTACCGTCAGCTGAACAAGTTGACTATCAAGAATCGGTATCCTTTGCCAAGGATTGATGATCTTTTTGATCAATTTCGGGGAACTGCTGTGTTCTCTAAGATTGACTTGAGGTCAGGGTATTATCAGTTGAAGGTGAAGGATGTGGATGTGCCTAAGACAGCTTTCAGGACAAGGTATGGGCATTATGAGTTCCTTGTGATGCCGTTTGGGTTGACAAATGCTCCTGCTGCTTTCATGGACATGATGAATCGTGTGTTTCATGAATACCTGGACAAGTTTGTTGTGGTGTTCATTGATGATATCCTCGTGTACTCGCGTACTGAGGAGGAGCATGAAGAGCATTTGAGGATTGTTTTGCAAGCTTTGTTGGAGAATCAGCTTTATGCTAAGCTGAGCAAGTGTGAGTTCTGGTTAAGGGAGGTGGTTTTCCTTGGGCATGTGGTCTCAGCTGAGGGGATTCGTGTTGATCCTCAGAAGATTGAGGCGGTGATGAATTGGAAAGTTCCTAAGTCTGTTCATGAGATTCGTAGTTTCCTGGGTTTGGCGGGATACTACCGAAGGTTTGTGGATGGTTTTTCCAAGATTGCTGCTCCTTTGACGAAGCTGTTGCAAAAGGATGTTAAGTATGAGTGGACGGAAGCGAGACAGCAGGCTTTTGAGAAGCTTAAGGCGGCTTTGACGCAAGCTCCTATCTTGATTCAGCCTGAATCAGGGAAAGAGTTTGTGGTTTACAGTGATGCATCCTATGTTGGTTTGGGGTGTGTGCTGATGCAGGAGGGTAAGGTGGTGGCTTATGCATCGCGGCAGTTGAAAGTGCATGAGCGCAATTACCCTACGCATGATATTGAGCTGGCTGCAGTGGTTTTTGCTCTGAAGATCTGGAGGCATTATCTGTATGGTGAGAAGTGTACTGTGTACACGGATCACAAGAGTTTGAGGTATCTGATGTCTCAGAAGGAGTTGAATCTTAGGCAGCGGCGTTGGTTGGAGTTGCTCAAGGATTATGATCTGACGATTGAATATCATCTTGGAAAAGCTAATGTTGTTGCGGATGCCTTGAGTAGGAAGGTAGCTGTTGAGCTGAGGGCTATGTTTGCTAGCTTGAGCATATCGCAAGATGGTGGTCTCGTTGCTGAGTTGCAAGTGAAACCCTCTTTGGTTCAGTTGATCAAGGATAAGCAGTTGTTGGATGATTCCTTGGTGTCTCATGTTCAGGATATCGCGGAGGCTAGACCTTCGGATTTCTGTTTCAATGATGATGGTGTGCTGTGTTTTGGGAGTCGGATAGTAGTGCCTGCTGATGCTGAGTTGAGGCGTGCTATTCTGACTGAAGGTCATAGTAGTCCTTTTGCTATGTACCCTGGTAGTACTAAGATGTACCGTGATCTTCGTGATGAGTACTATTGGGTGGGTTTGAAGAAGGATGTTGCGGAGTTTGTTAGCAAGTGTTTGGTGTGTCAGCGAGTTAAGGCTGAGCATCAGTTTCCTTTAGGGTTGTTGCAACCGTTGAAAATCCCTGAATGGAAGTGGGAGAGGGTTACCATGGATTTTGTATCTGGTTTACCTTTGTCTCCATCGAAGAAGAATTCGGTCTGGGTGATTGTGGATCGCCTGACGAAGTGTGCGCATTTCTTGCCTGTGCATACCACGTTTTCTTTGGATAGGTTGGCAGAGCTGTACATTGCGGAGATTGTGCGGCTGCATGGTGTGCCTAAGTCGATTGTGTCGGATAGGGATCCGAGGTTCACATCGCGGTTCTGGCAGTGTTTGCATCAAGCTCTGGGTACAAGGTTGCATTTCAGTACATCCTATCATCCTCAGTCGGATGGTCAGTCTGAGCGAGTTATCCAGATTTTGGAGGATATGTTGAGGTGCTGCGTGGTTGAGTTCCAAGGTTCTTGGGAGAAGCATCTGCCTTTGGTTGAGTTTGCTTATAACAACAGTTATCAGGCAAGTATACAGATGGCACCTTATGAGGCTTTGTACGGGAGGAAGTGTAAGACTCCTCTTTGTTGGGCTGAGACTGGTCAAAAGTTGGTTTCAATGCCGGCTTTGTTAAAAGGGACCACAGAGAAGGTAAAGCTCATTTGTGAGCGGTTGAAGGCTGCCTCTGATCGGCAGAAGTCTTACGCGGATTTGAAGCGTAAGGAGATAGAGTATGCGGTGGGTGACCGTGTGTTCTTGAAGGTTTCGCCTTGGAAGAAGGTGATGCGGTTTGGCCGAAAGGGTAAGTTGAGCCCTAGGTACATTGGACCATATGAGGTGGTTGAGCGTGTGGGTCCTGTTGCGTATCGGTTGAGGTTACCTCAGGAGTTGGAGAAGATTCATGATGTGTTCCATGTCTCTATGCTCCGGAGGTATATATCTGATCCTTCGCATGTGATGCCTGTGGAGGAAGTGGTTTTGAATCCGGATTTGACCTATGATGAGGAACCGGTGAAGGTTCTGGATTCGGATAGCAAGGTTCTTCGTGGCAAGACCATTGAGTTGGTGAAGGTGCTGTGGAAGCATCGCGGTGTTGAGGAAGCCACGTGGGAGCGGAAGGAAGACATGCTGAAGCAGTTTCCTTATCTCTTTCCTTCAGGTAAATTTTGAGGACGAAATTTCTTAAGGGGGGGAGAGTTGTAACGCCCCGGTTTTGGGCTTAGAAGTTTTGGGCGTTGACCGGTTTGGTCAAAGTGCTGTTCGAATCTAAAGAGGTGAAATTAGGAAAGCCTAGTTCGGGTTGCATTAAAAATATGGGAAAATGTTCTAAAATCATCTTTTAATATAATTAAGTGAACTGTGAAATCAATTTTGAAAAATGGGTTTTGGAAGAGCGACATTTTGGCTAGTGACCAAAATGTAATTTTTGAAAGTTTTGTGACTGTTTTAAAAAGGATTGAAACTTTGAATCTTTAGGGAGCTATTTACCCAAAGGGGAGTTTCTCCAGATTTTCTAGAATATTAAATGACTTAATAATGGTTTAAAATAAAAGTAAAAAGGAGGGAAAGATATTTTTAGTCATTTTTAACTAACTTTCTAAATTTTCCATTCTCATTTTCTCTCATCTTTTCTCTCAAACCAAACACATTCTCTCCAGATCTTTTCCTCTGATTTTTATCATCTAAATACTTCTTTTCAATCCTCATTTGATTCCTAATCATCTTCTCATCAAAACCTTTGTATTTGCTACTTGTTTCATCAAGCTTTTTGGCTCTAAAAGAGGAGAAACTCAAGTTTGGAGGTAAGAACGTCCTTCTCCTCTGAACTTCAAGTTCTTTAATGAAATTCCTAAGTTCTCAATCCCTAATTGATGTTTTATAAATGGCTTTTAAGATTGTTTAGTGGATCTTGGCTTAAAATGCAAGATTTGGTGTGTTTTTGATGAAATTTCGTTGGATCTGTTTAAGCAGTGTTTTAAGGTGCTAAGATGATGATTAATGAATGTTAATTTGATAAGGAAATGAGTTTTGATTAATGCAATCCCGGATAGGTTGTGTTTCCTAAGTTTAGCTTGTGATTCTTGGATGTTTTTGTGGTGATCTTGTGGGTCTGATGTTGCTGGAGGTATAAGGATGTTTATAGGTTGTTTTTAGATGTTAAATGGTGTTAATGGATGTTAGGTTTTGCTGGTTTATGGCTGGGCTTTGTTGAGAAGTGGTTTTGATGCAATTTTGGTTGTGTTTGGTGGCCGAAATTGGAGTGTGAATGAGAGCAGCGAGTTTGAGTGCTTTCATTGAAGCTTTTGATGCATGATGATGCATTAAATCTCTGCTTTAATGTGTTTAATCAGGGGAGGCATCTTTGGATCCAAGAGTTGTTGATCCGGAGGCTTGTTTTGGTGCTTTGGCTTGAGGCAAAGTGGAATCGGTGAGTGAAATTGGGTTTTCGGCTTTGAAACCAATGTCTTGGGAGCTTAGTTTAAGTCTAAACAACTTTGCTAAGCTCGAGTGTAAGTTTTTCGGAAATTCTCTCTAGTGGTGGCCATGATTTTGTTGTGATGCAATGTGGTTTATTGCATGTTTTGATTACTGTTTTGAAAGCATGATTTAGCATGGTATTTGCTGTTTTGATAAGCCATATGTTAAAGGAAGCTCAAGGTAAGAGTTCCTTGTTTTTGAACATTGATCAAATGTGGTTTGATGCTTTTAAATGCATGATGAATATGGCTTGGTTTAATGCTTTAAAACAGTGGATTAATTGATGAAAATGATGTATATTGGCAAGTGATATTTTGAAAAGGTTGAGGTCACTAAGGTGGTTAAAAGTCCTTGAGTGAGCCTTGTTACTTAAGAACATCAAGGTGGTTAAAAGTCCTTGGATGATTCTTGCTACGGACACAAAGGTGTTTAAAAGTCCTTGTGTGGTCCTTTCTATGGTGTTTAAAAGTCCATAAGCCAAGGTGTTTAAAAGTCCTTGGGCTCAAGGTGTTTAAAAGTCCTTGAGGTGATTCAATTCATGGTGTTTAAAAGTCCATGGCCAAGGTGTTTAAAAGTCCTTGGGGTCAAGGTGTTTAAAAGTCCTTGAGGTGATCTAATTCATGGTGTTTAAAAGTCCATGGCCAAGGTGTTTAAAAGTCCTTGGGGTCCAAGGTGTTTAAAAGTCCTTGGGGTGAAAGTTGATGAACTTGTTTTCCAAGAAATGAAATGTATCACTTGTGGCCAATATGACATGTAATGAAATGAAGCATGAGATGCTTGTTTTAAGTATGCTTTTGAGCATGTGTAAATGATGATTTGAAGCATGATTTATAAATGTTTTGTTAATGCATTATTGAATGGTTTTACGAGCATTCCTCACTAAGCTTTTGCTTACGCTCTCTTCCGTTTTCTTAATTCAATAATGCAGAGCATTAGAGTACTTGAGGGCAGCAAGGAGGGCAAGCATCCAAGTGGAAACAAAGCTCTAAGTATGGAAGGTTTTCTAAGTACATTTTAGCTTTTGGTAATTTGGCAATGGGGGACCAATGTATATGTTTTGGGAGATGTTTTGAACTCCCTAAGTATGTTAAATGTTGTTGAGAATGCTGGTTTTTGTGGTTGGCCTCTATATGCTTGAATTGGAAGTTTATGCTTGAATGACTTACTTGTGTAGGAAGCATGCCTATAGATTTGGGGCTTTTCATATGTGTGGATGTTTTGATGAATTGTTGATGCAAGTATGTCTCATATATGTTGAATTGCATGTTGGCAAAGTTTGGTGGCATTTGGAGCATGATTGGTTGGTCAATTGCATGTTTAAGTATGCATTTTTAGGCAATCTGTGCAGGGTGTTTCGGAACAGCACCTACCGTTTCGGAACGGGTGCCTTAATTGTGCCCAGGCGTCCGAAACGGGAGGGGCCGTTCCGAAACGGAAAGGCCACTGCAGACCCCCGTTTCGGTACGCGTTGCGGAACGGCCCCGAGTTTCGAAACGGGCTATGCCTGTTTCGGAACGGGTGACCGTTGGGGGCTGACATTGGCAGTTAAATGTTTTGGAATGTTTGCGTTTTGGTCCTGAAACTTGTTTGTGCAATTGTATGAGTTTGGGAAGTCCTTTTGAGCTGAAATTTCACAGAGAAGCATGAAATATGATAAATTTCAAGATGGTAACTTCAATTTGGGTTAAGTCCTTATAATTATCAGAATTTACAATTTGGTCCCTAAAGTTGTAATTTGTTCAATTGAGTCCCTGTTTGATCTCTGATGTTTGTGATCTTTTGGTTTGATGTTTGTGTGATCACAATTAGGTCTAAAGTGCATCTAGACAAGGTTAAAAAGAAAAAAAAAGGGTCGTTAATCAAGGTTGACTTTCGGGTTGACTTTGGTTTTCCCCGTGTGACTTTCTTAATTCGGGTCAACCGTCTAGGCCGGGTTAAGGGGGTTACAGCATGTCCCCAAAAATAAGTTGAAAGATCACCATGACTCATCATCGATCGAACCATATCTAACAATGTTCGATTCCTTCTCTCAAAAACTCCATTTCACCGTGGTGTACCAGGTGGCGTGAGTTGTGAGACAATCCCACATTCTTTTAAGAGCTCGTCAAACTCTATGCTCAAGTATTCTCCACCTCGATCGGATCGAAGTGCCTTAATACTCTTGCCTAGTTGATTTTGTACTTCATTTTTGAATTCCTTTAACTTTTCAAGTGCTTCAGATTTATGGCGCATAAGGTAAGCATACCCATACCGTCTGAAGTCATCAATAAACGTGATGAAGTATTAGAATTCACCTCTGGCTTGCATATTCATTGGCCCACATACATCACTATGTATTAGTCCCAATAAATCACTTGCTCGTTCACCTTTACTATTAAAGGGAGCTTTAGTCATTTTTCCCAACAAGCAGGATTCACATACATCATATTGTTTGAAAACAAATGAATCTAAGAATCCATCTTTATGGAGCTTTGATATGTGTTTCTCACTTATATGGCCTAAACGACAGTGCCAAAGATAAGTTTGATTTGAGTCACTTGTTTTTTATCTCTTCGTATTTATGTTATAAATAGTATTATCTTGATTCAAAATATAAAGACCATTAACCAATTTTTCCGAACCATAGAAAACATTATCAAGATAAAACGAACAACAATTATTATTTATAATTATCTCAAAACCTATATTGTCCAAACAAGAACTAGAAATAATGTTTCTAGTCAAACTAGGCACAAAATAACAATACTATAAATTTAAATTAAGTCCACTAGGCAAAGATAAAACATATGTCCCTATAGCTAATGCAACAACTCTTGCTCCATTTCCCACTCGTAGGTCCATATCTCCTTTAGCCAGATTCCTTCTCTTTTGCAGTCCCTGTATAGAAGTACAAATATGAGAACCACGACCGACATCTAATACCCAAGAAATAGATGTTGATAAATTAACATCAATAACATAAATACCTGCAACAGCCGTTCCGTTTGCTTTTACTTTCTTGACCTCTTCAAGGTAAATAAGACAGTTTCTTTTCCAGTGTCCTGTCTTGTCACAGTGGAAACATTTTCCTTCCTTGCTAACTCCTCCTTCAGGTTTTAATGCATTTTTCCTTTGGGCTTGGTCTTACCATTACCCTTAGATTTTGCTACTGTTTTTTTTCTTTTCCTTTCCTTTGTCCCTGCGGACCATCAGAATGGGTTTAGGTCCAACCTTTTTCATATTGCTTTCAGTAGTTCGTAACATGCCAAGTAATTGTGGCAAAGTCTTGTTAATTTCATTCATATTGAAATTAAGGACAAATTGGTTGAAGCTATCCGGCAACGATTGCAGGATGACATCAGTGGCCAGTTCATCCTTGAGTGGAAATCCCAACTTCTCCAACGTTTGGATATAGCCCATCATCTTGATGACGTGAGCTCCTACAGGAGACCCCTCACTCATTTTTCATTGAAACAGAGCTTTAGAGGTCTCGTACCTCTCTTGACGTGCTTGCCCTTCATATAATTCCTTGAGATTTTGAATCATCTCATATACAACCATGTCCTCATGTTGCTTCTGAAGCTTAGGGGTCATGGTGGCAAGCATAAGACATCCCACATCTAGTATGTCATCCACGTGTTTCTTAAACTTGTCTTTGTCAGCTCTAGAAGCATTAGTTGCTGGTTCGACAAGAATTGGTTCTTCAATGACATATTCCTTCCTTTCCTGTTTGAGAACAATTCACTAATTACGGAACCAATCAAGGAAGTTCAAGCCATTCAGTTTATCCTTCTCAAGGATCGATCGCAAAGAAAGTGTGTTGTTTGCCATTAAGTCTACAACAATGAAATATACAAAGTAAGTAAATTTACCAAATTTAAATTTTATAAATAGGTCTTTATTTACAAAATGCTCCCACTATTTTATTCAAAATTAAAAACCCTCTAGTTTTAGTTTCGGAAAAATTCATCGAAATTTTTTCTAGTGAGTAAGGATCCATAATACACCATTTTCCTAAATCAGCTTTGGCTTTTCTTTTAGGATAGCAGTTATTTAGGTAAGTAACACTTTACTAATTACATCTCATTTAACTCCTTCATTTGATGAACAATTCTTATTCAAATCATCTCATGACTTGTCCAAAAGCTTAACCTCTAAGTTTCTAATCCTATTAGAATAGCCTAGCTAAGTTATTATCAATATTTCAACCAGCGAATATCACTTACTTATTCTTTGCGTCTAACCAATATAGATTTATGTGCCATTGCTTTGGCAAAACCCACATAATATCGGTCGAAGCCTTAATGAGGGTAAATATTGGACGGTTAAATTAACTTAGATTATTTAGAGGGATTTCATAATTATCTCATCATTGTTCATTTTAATATTAGGCCCTTATTGATCTCATTAATGTTCATTTTAACATTAGCATACTAACATATCATTCATCGCATCACATACATGATAGATATAAGCAGTAAATAAGATGCAATGGTTATAGCCCAAAATAGAAACTAAGCTGGACCATCCCAAGCCAATGGGAGGACCAAGAATGCTGAAATTAAGATTACTTCTCAAGCATCTCCTTGCCTTTAGGCCAAGCTATTCTTCTGCTCCTTGAATCTTCATAGGATTACAATTTCAGAAACTTATTTTACATACGAGGGAGTAAGATGGGAAGAGAAATACAACAGAAGTGTAGAGAGGCATGACACGCATGCCGTATTTTTTTAAAATACAACCAATGAAAATAAAGGGGCTATAACCATGCATGTCAAACACCATACAAAACAAACATATCATACATATGTCATTACATGTTTATTATTAATAACCGATATGGGCCTACAATCTTTGTTGCCTATGATAGGTTACTGGGTGAAGCCCTTTAACCATTTTTCTCTAGCAGACCCGATTTTTCATCATAATCGCGAGTTCATAATATTAAAGATTAATCTACGAACACCAAATCAAACAAAAACAATTATATGATTAACACCTTAATCAACGATTGTAATTATTATTAATTATTTATAGGATTAACATATTAATCGCGACATATGTTGATTTGAACACAATCGAAATACATGCATCTCATACATATCACATCAACCAAGTATTTAACTCGAATCTGGATCGTACAAGTGGCTCTGATACCACTGTTGGGATTGTCGGTGCACCCCGTGGCGCAGCGGAAACAAACTCGACGGTCTCGCCAGCGATCCATGTACGATAAAACCGAATTCATGAGGAAGGGATACGATCACTTACATTGGGTTCCTTGATAAACGACAAGACTACCGCTGCGGTAGAGCAATCACGGACGGTTTAATTCGCAAGCCTCCACGACAAAACGTCTCGGCCTCTACTCAGTTCGCCCGGTTTAAAAACAGTTGAGAGCAATTTTTTTCTCAAAAACTGTTCTTGAGAAAATTCATTTAGCAAGGGATTAAACGACTGCTAGACCAAAATTATCCTTTTATATCGTGTTGCCGAAAACCTTAGGGATTTAATTTCGAGAGTTTAAAAGAGAGTATAATAACTCTAATTATATTCTTTTAATTAAATTTGGAATTCCACGTATAATTAAAATTACAACTGGATATATATATATATATATATATTAATATTAATTATACATTTTATACATGCACAATTAAAATTGTACATGTGTAACTCATTTATAAATTACTCTTTTCAACCCTAGGGTGTGACCTTGTAGGTTCCTGTAACATTAGTAGTAATCATTAGAACCGTACTAATATTACAAACAATGAGTGACATCTAGCAATATATCATTGTCACCTAAGTTACATGAAGTGATGATTCAACACACCATCTTCGTGATTAGCTTTTTCAATTGTCTTAAATCCTTTTGTCCTTTATAGCTAGAATATGAACAAGTCTTGGAATAGTCACACTTGTATAGCCCATCTATTATATCTTGACATCTAGAGTAGACTATATTAAACGAATAAGTTGTGATATCTCATATCAACTTATTCGAGCATGGTCTTGCATTTCTAGTCTCACTCAATCAAGTGGCCTGTGATATGTTTCCTAATATGTAGAAAGGACAAATCCTATCTCAATCATTCACACCTCACTACATAGATCGTGATATGTTCAAAATCAGTCTTTATAGTGCATTCAGTTACGGAGCATGTTTAACTTTATCAAAACATACAATAATATATGTTGAGATAGTAATGATCTTGTAGAACTAATGTTTTGATATAATAATTGAAAAATGTTTTGGACAAAGTTAAAAAGAATTCAAAACAATTTCTAAAGTCCAAACAAATTGAAACTATGTTTATGAGAGATTTTAAAAGGTTTTTTTATATGTTTTCAAAGCTAGATTCAACAAAACCATCCAGGCGTTTCAAAACGCCTTTAGGTGTTTCGATACGGGTCTTTACAGTGGCAAAACGTTTCGAAACGTGTTTCGAAACGGGCTTCAATCTGGATGAGATTTTTGCATAGCGTTTCGATACGACCTCTGCCGTTTCGATACGCCTATGTGGCATTGACCTCAACGGTCATAAACCCCCAACGGCTATTTCCCAATTACCTTTTAAAAGCAGATCGTTTCGATACGGGGACAAGCGTTTCGATACGGCCAAGGGCGTTTTGATACGGGTGCTGCATCAGACTGCAATGACTCTTTCTATTTCAAGAGTGTTTCAAAATGGGTTCAAGCGTTTCAAAACGGGGAGCTGCGGAACTGAATTTATGGTGGGAAATTAAGTCTCCAACGACTCTAATTCAACCCTAATGGCTAGTAACGGCAACAAACTCAAAGAGGAGTATAAAAGGGACCTCCGAGAATCTAGTAATGGTTAATGCTTTAGTTGTAATACAACATATGATCAAAATGTGTCTTAGTGCTTAAGTGTCAATTCTTTGTATAGACAAACACTAGTGAGCCAAAATTGTTAGATTTGCTCAAGTGTTTTAGGATTGGGTGAGAGCTTAATTGTGCAATAAAATACCTACTAGAGGGATTTGAGTTTGCTTATCTTTATCTCTTTGTAAAGAGTGTTTGATCAAGGCTTTGGGTAGAAAGCTTGATCGGTTTGTAAGGGTTTCCTCCTAAGCCTAGAAAAGGGGACGAATCAATAGTGGATTGATTGGAAATCCTTAGTGGGAAGCTAAGGTAGTGGATGTAGACCTTGGTTAGAAGGTTGAACCACTATAAATCATCTTGTCTTTATTCATTTTAGCTTCAACACCTCTTACACCCAAAATTCCACTTCTCCACCACTTGGCGAGCAAGAACGGTTGAAGGAATCGAGCACCGTAAAACCCAACAATTGGTATCAGAGCTTGGCTTAATTAAAGAGGATTAACATTCTATTGAGAAGATTCGGCAAGCTCGATCATCATTTCAAACAACCGTCTCAATAGCCCAATCCATCGACAAACCGCCCTTCTTCGACGGAACACACTATGCCCATTGGAAGAGAAGGATGAAGTTCTTCATAAAGTCAAAGGATTACAAGCTTTGGGACATAATAAAAGATGGTTCGTTCGTGCCTCAACAAAGTAAGGCAGATTGGAGTGCCGAAGATCGCAAGAAGATGGAGCTTAATTGCAAAGCCTTGCACATCATTTTTTGTGCATTTGGCCCAAACATCTATGAGAAGATGTCTTCTTGAGAGAGTGCCAAGGAGGTATGGGACAAGCTTGAAGTCACATACGAAGGGACAAATGAAGTAAAGGAGACAAAGATTGGGCTCCTCAACCTAGCGTATGAAAACTTCAAGATAGATTCGGAAGAGGACATCGAGAAAATGTTCGATCGGTTCTCCACCATCACCAATGGACTCAAAGGTTTTGGAGAAGCCATTCCGGAAGAAAAACTTGTCCAAAGGCTCGTCTACTCCCTTCCCGAGTCATGGGACTCAAAGAGGACCGCCATCATCGAAGCTAAGAATTTGAAGACCTTGAAGCTTGATGAACTCATGGGGTCACTTCTCACTCACCAAATTATGAAGAAAAACAAAGAAGAGGAGAAGAAGAGGGAAGAAATTAGAGCTATGGGGGAGAAAAAGCTCAAAGGGCTAGGCATCAACACAAATGCCATTGCTCTCAAATCCTCCACATGCCATCATGTAGATTCAAGTGAGGAGGAGGATGAAGAAGAAGAGATAGTTCATCTCTTCAAGAAGTGTGCCCCTTACATGAAGAAAGCCTTGAAAGAGCTTGAACGAGAATCCATGAAAAAGAAGAGGGCAAGCACTTCAAGCCATAAGAAGAAGACATATGTGGCTACTTGGAGTGATGAGGACTCCACCGACGATGAACAAGCCAACCTTTGCCTTATGGCCATCGAAGAAGATTCAAGGGTAACTTCTAATTCATCTACTTCATGTTCATATTCTTTTGATGAATTACAAGATGCCTACGACGATTTGGTTTTAGAATTTAAAAATCACATTTTGAAAAACAAGAAAGTGATTTCAAATTTGAAAATTCAAAATGACTTGATTTCTAAAACCAAAATTGAACTTGAAGCAAAATTCAATGAGTTTGAGCAAAAATGTTTTGATTTACAAAATTTGCTTCATAAAGTTCAAGGGGAAAAAGATTTGATTTCCAAAGAGCTTGAAAAGAAAAATAATATTGGAAAATCAAACTTTTATGTAAGACAATCTATTGCCCCTAGATTTGTGAACGGTAAATGTTTTAAAATTATTTGGGTCCCAAAAGGACTAAGTACTTCCACTAAAAAGGATGAAATTGAAAAATGGATTCCTAAGGGGACTAAGTTTTGTGCTACTAACGTCTATGGATCCCAAGCAATTTGGATACCAAAAATTACTTGATTGTCTTATGATAGGTGTGATGGAGTGTGATCAACAAGTCAACCAAAATTGATTGTCTTATGATAGGTGTGTGGAAGCTAAGGTAGTGGATGTAGACCTTGGTTAGAAGGTTGAACCACTATAAATCATCTTGTCTTTATTCATTTTAGCTTCCACACCTCTTACACCCAAAATTCCACTTCTGCACCACTTGGCGAGCAAGAACGGTTGAAGGAATCGAGCACCGTAAAACCCAACAGATCTCAAGTCTAAGGATCATACAAATAGTTGTCACCATAAGCAATATTGTAACCTTTACAAAATAATCCAAGACATATCCTCATAGCGGGTCAATTCAATATATTGTTCTCTAACAACATATTCATGCTTTGAATCTGACATCTCTATGTCAATGACAAGACATTGTCAAAAATCAACAACATGTTAGCTTTAAACGTATTATTACTGTCCATGTCCATAATAATACTCAACTATGAATCTTTTAATAATAATCATATTATTATATGGACATTATCTTCTTTTAGTTTATTTGATACACAAAAATATAACAAAAGAAATAACTGTAATGCCTTTATTCAATAAATGCGGTAAAATTAGTATGTCAATACAATCATTATATGATTTGTCTTTGGGGATACTCTAACAGTTACTGGTTTGCGGGTTAATAAGTTGAGATGATTTTTTGTTGGTTGTGCTGCGTAAGAGTGGGTGGTGCAAGTTTGGGGACTGATTTTCTTGAGCTGGTTCGGTAAATCGATGAGTGTATGTAATGTTTGTGCGTGTCAGGTGATGTTGTGTTGATACAGGTTGGTGTTGCTTATCTGATACTTGGCTTAATTAGGATTTGTTTTTTACCCGTTTTGGACGATGTTTTATGGTTCTATTTCGAGTCATTTTGTGGTGTCTTATTTCGATTCTAGGCGTTGTTTTCCTTTGTTACATGATCATGTTGTACTCTTTTCCTCTATTTAGGATTAGGGAGACTTTTTAATGAGGCACATGATCATGATATAGTATGTATGATTTCTTATCAATAAAATCATACTGCTTTGCTGATGAAAAAAATAATTGAATATATATTCAAAGCAACAATATACCAAAATAATTAATTGAAAATGAATAGAAATGTTACGTTAAACTTCTGGATGAGACGAATTGAAAGAAGATGTTGAAGCATGTATAAACAGTCCTCTTAAGACAGATTCGTCCTCTTCCTGTTGATAGAGAATTGTTGGATGTCTATCTCTCAAAATACAACAACAACAACCGTTCACCGTAAGCAGCACAACTTCAGTGGACAAACGAATTCAACCTTGCCTTTCACTATCACCGGAATAGAACTAATTTGAGAGGGAAGAGAGATGGAATGTTCTTGTTGTGTTGAAAAGAGAGAAATGATATCCTATTTATAGTAGGATGAGGCATATGAAGAGATTAGAAGGAATTAATGGAGAAAATGAAGAGTTTTCATGATTTAATTTTAATAATTAAATCAAGATTTAGTTGTAATAATTAAATCTGAATTTAATTTGAACAATTAAATCCAAATGTTTAACTTGTGTTTGGAATACCAAGAGACATTTTGTTAGAAAAATAAATTTTCCATGGGAAAAAAATATTTTAACAAGTCCACTAAGGCCCAACAAATTTAAACATTCATGTCACTCACATTGTGCAAGTGCACCACCAACATCAATTGGCTTACATATTTACTAATCAACAAGTTCGTTTCTAGTTATAAACACCTTCCAAACTCTCATACATTTCCCATGTGGGATAGAGTGTTTTAAGCATTATATTTTTCTCAACAACATTTGTAAGTAGCTCACTTTGAGCATCAATTTCTCATTCATCATTCAACCAATTTGAGCATATTATATATCGTTTTAAAGGTCTCATGGAGTAGAATATAAACCATAATATTTTTTATTCAAAACTTCAAATTTACCAATAATTAATATGTCTCAAAGTCACTAATTATCCATTATTTTCCAACAATAACTATAATAAATATTCTAGCTTGACGATATGTCATAGTATTCATTAGGTGTCATTATAGTTGGGTCAGGGGTTCTGATTGGGGTCATATCGCAATATGTCATCAAGATTTTAGATGATTTCGACTGATGAAACGTACCCATCTGAAGATCTTCTCTTGGGGGTGAAAATGGTATTTTCTATTTTTTGGAGAGCTTTCTTTCTAGAGCTACCAGATTCTGGATGTGGGTGTAACAATTATCCCATTTATTTCACATGGGTGTTATAAAGTGAGATAATTTGAGACCTTTGGTGCATACAAGCTTAAATCCTTAATTGATCCCTTTAGATGTTGCATTCTATGTGTATACATCGTGATATGTGTTTTCAACTTTCATTATGTCGCGTATCTAGTGTCCTTTGGGACATAGAAGTGTAGAAGGTTACCACATTGATTTATTTATTTGTTGAAACAGTCATCCACATTTTTGCAGATCATGTGTTTTTCGAGACATAAAGGTATGAACATCTCCAACGCCTTTTTGAAAGGAAACATAATGTCAAGCAGTGAATGGGAAAAAGCTAATATATGTTTCCGATGTTGTACTTGTAATTTTGTTTAGGTCTTTTCGCATATGTTAAATAGATTATCTACCAATGTAGGCATCTATACTATTGTAGATAAGATGTCGCTTGAGACAAGAGAGTAGGAATTCATTTTTAGAAGCATTTTCCAGAGCAGACATCTACACTCTTGTAGATCAGGTGTCACTCAGGACACAAGAGTGTAGGAATATATAAATTTGTTCATGTTTGGCAACATTTGCCGAAGTAGGTATCTACACTCTTGTAGATCAAGTATCACTCGGGACACATGAATGTAGGTATTTGTTTTTTGGGAACATCTGTCAGAGCAGGTAACTACACTCTTGCAAATTAGGTGTCACTCGGGACAAGAGTGTAGGAATTTGTTTATTTGCAACATCTACCAGAGTACATATCTATACTCTTGCAGATCATGTGTCACTTGGGACACGCTATCTTCGAATGTTTCTCTAATTTCTTCCAAGAAGTCGAGGTTATTCCGGTGGATCTTGTCATTGTTGTATAATTCATAATTTAAGGTGCAGAAAGAATCAATACATATCTCCACAGTAGGGTCGGTTGATAGGGTAGCACAATAAGGGACTGCTCAAGGCCCACCAACTAGTCTAGGGCCCCTAAAAGTAATTATCCTTATTTATAAATTTTATTTTAAATTTATTAAATAAATAAATAAATCTTACAATAAAAATAATTACCAAAAATTAATTGGTCTTGTGAGATACGACATTAGATCCTTTAAGCAAGGTTAGAAGTTTGGAACATGACGTTGTGATGGAACAAATTGGGTTGGGAGGTTTGAATCATGTTATATCTATTCATGCATTGATGCATTGATGACATTTATGAAAAATTGAACAAACATGGAAACTTGATGATATTGACATGCATCATGTTATATATATTTACGCAACCTTAAAGTTTAATAAGCCATGAAATCGAATAAGCCTACTGTTGGGAAACGCCGGTACATCTCATGGCGCAGCGGAAAAATTATCCGGCGAATTCCGCCAGTGATCTATTTACAAGGGACGAATTCGGGGTGAGTAGGGATGAAATATTACCTTAATAAATCTAGTATATTGATATCCTTAGGGAGTTAGGATAAACCAAATCGAATCTGAGTCGTCACGATAGCGCTCCGACCTCTACGCAGTTCACCCGAACGAAACGAACAATATTTTCTCTTCTATAACTATTAGAGAGGTTTTCCAAAAAGCATATTTTGGATGCTAGACCTTATGCTTTTATATAACATTCAAAAACCTAATTCTAATCAAATTCAGATTCATTAAATATACAATATATTTAACCAAATATAATTAAATATGTAGAATCTAATTCTACTTTAATTTGAATTCATTAAATATACAATATATTTAATCAAACACAATTAAATATGTAGAATCTGATTCTACTTTAATTAGGTTTCTTTAGGAATATATATATTTTAATAGTGTTTGATAATTACAATAATTATCTAATTATTATTAAAATATAAATAAATGAGATTATCTATAATTACAATAATTATAATAATTTCATCTTTAATAATTATTACGTGTACAACAAGTTTGTACACATGCTATCTAGTCGATATTTGTTCGTTTCAATCATAGGGTGTGACCCTTGTAGGTTCATGTAACGTTAGTAGTAATATCTAGAACAATTCTAATATTACAAACAATGAGTGGCATCTAGCAATACATCATTGCTACCTAAGTTACATAAAGTCATGGTTCGACTTTACCTTTTTTCCGTGATTAATTTCTTTTATGTATTACATCCTTTTGTCCTTATATCTAGATCGAACACAAGTCATGGATTAGTCACACTTGTATAGTCCATCTTATATTTCTTGATATCTTGAGTAGACTATGATAAACGAATAACTATGATATCTCATATCAATTTATTCGAGCATGGCCATGCATTTTCTAGTCTCACTCAATCAAGTGGCCTACGATATTACTCCTATTATGTAGGAGGGACAAATCCTATCTTGATCAACCATATTTCGCTATATAGAGTGTGACATATCCAATATCAATCTTTATAGTGTAGTCTGTTACAACACACGTTTGACTGCATCAAAATATGTCACTCTCGATATTGAAATAATGATGATCTCAAGTCTGAGGATCATACATTTATTTATCACCATTAGCAATGTTGTCGCTGTCACATAATAATCCAAGAAACATGCTCATAACGAGTCAGTCTAGTATGTCGTTCTCTAACACATACTTATGTATTGATTTCGACATCTCTATGTCAATAACAACACTTTGTTATCAATCAATTACATATTAGTCTTAACATATTATTGTTGTCCACGCCCACAATAATTCTCGACTAAGGACATTGAAGAATAACTATATTATTCTAAGGACTTTATTATAATTTAGTTTAGGGTAAACTATTGCGGTGGTCACTTATGTTTTCCCTCAGTACAGAGTTGGTCACCGATTTTGAAAAACGACCAGTAAGGGCACTTACGTTTTTGGGACGTAAACATTTGGTCACCCAACCATTTGATGCCGTTAAATTTTGACGAATTTCGGATCTGGCAGTTAAAAAAATCCCTAAATTTTCAAAATTCACAAAATAACCTCCATATTCGAAATCCCCAACTCACCAAAACTTAAATCGTGATTTAAGTCAATTTTGTCGCTGATTGTAACGCCGCCGCCCACCACATCCGTCGCCGAACCACCATGACCGTTTACCCTACCACGGCGCTGCTAAAAATTGATCGGAGTCGTGCAAAATGTCGGACGAAGGTTGAAATATTTGAAAAATTCATTCGATCGATTTGCAACAAGCGACGATTAAACGACGACGATTGGTGCATGAGTGTTTGGGAGAAGGGAGGATGCTCCATTCGGTCGTCGGAATCGTGGCCAACGACGATAGGAGTGACCAGATTGAGGGATTTAGGTATTTAAGGATTTAAGGATTAATGAATTTGGGGGTTTTCTGAAATTTTGGGAATTTTGGGGCCATTGCAGTAGCTTACCCTTATTTTTTCAATTGCCAGATCAGAAAACCGTTAAAGTTTAACGACACTAAACGGTTGGTGACCAAAAGTTTACTCCCCGAAAACGTAAGTGACCTTACTGGTCATTTTTCAAAATCGGTGACCAACTCTGTACTGAAGGGAAACATAAGTGACCACCGCAGTAGTTTACCCTTTAGTTTATTTATAGATGCACAGAATAAGACTGAAATAATAATAATAATGGCTTTATTAATAAACAAGATAAAATAAGTATATCTTTTACAATCATCTCATGATTAGTCTTTGGGCATACTCCAACACCTACTTCGTTGTTATTAATATTGATTATTGCCTCACTAAGTCGTACTTAATGTGTGTTTGATTGTTGGCACACGTTGGTGGTTCGATGCATTGGAGTAAGCAAAGTGTTGCACCAAGCTCAAAAAATTCATTAAGCTATCACAATAATGACATCCTACTTGAGGTTTTTAATTAACTTAGTGGCATGTATAAATGAGATAAATTTATCTATTTTGGTTCAGAGTATGTTATTTATTAAATAGTCAATTTATATTTAAAAAGGGTAAAAGAGCTTCAATTTTGTGTACAAGTCAATATAAATATTTACAAAAGTTTTAAATTTTATGGTATTTTCGACTAAATGCCATTGTCTTTACTACATTTACTGGTATCAGAGTTATAAGTTTAACCAGTTTTGGAGCTAAATCGAGTCTGTTATGAGTTTGAATGTGTATACGTGCCACTAGGATGTCATAATTAAACTACAACAAAAATAAGTTTTTTAGCGTCACTTTTAGTGGCATTTTTGAGTAAATGCCGCTAAATTTGTACATTTAGCTGCATTTGTTGAATAAACGCTATAGGGCGTGTAGGTGTTCCCTTTTTGTGAGAGCGCAAGTGCACACTCCTGCCAAGTTATAGTATAAAAGATGTCGAATCCCACGAGAATTGGAATAGTTTCTTCGAGTGTGTATATGCACAAGAAATTTAAATACACAAGGGCAAGTATATTTGGGCGGAGACGGTGGGAAACGAGGAGGAAATTTGTCGTGATATCACACGACTGATTGAAGCGCGAGAGCCTAAACAATAGCGGAATGTGCGAGGGTTGGGCTCGGCAGGCAAGCGGAGGGCAGTTCAATACCTAGTACGACAACATCGGTGTGAGATGGCGATGTTTCATGAAACAAAATTGGATGATATTATGAGTATGATGGTGAGTAGTTTCTGGTTTTCGGATGATTTCGAATTTGTGTATGTTCCTTCAATTGGGAAATCGGGTGGGGTACTTTTGGTATGGGAGAAATCGCGGTTTCGATTGAC
Source organism: Hibiscus trionum (assembly GCA_030270665.1). NCBI lineage: Eukaryota > Viridiplantae > Streptophyta > Magnoliopsida > Malvales > Malvaceae > Hibiscus > Hibiscus trionum. Next base: position 14,319,856 of record BSYR01000013.1, on the reverse strand, counting down.
TAGTTCGCTTGTGGGTTCGAGATTTGTGTTGGTTGAGGGGTGCTGGATTTTGGAAAATTGGAATTGTTTAATGGTTGGGGTGTATGCATCGTGTTTGCTGGAGGAACAATCTATTTTTTGGAATGAACTTAGTGAGCTAATTAGGACGCGTAAATCACCATGGTGTATTGGCGAAGACTTTAATATGGTGCTGCATCCGAGGGAGCGAAAGAATTTTTTGAAGGTATCTCCAGGTATGGCGTTGTTTAATGAATTTGTGGAGCGAAATGCTTTGATTGACATGCATTTGCAGGGGAAATCCTTTACGTGGTTTGGTCCGGGTACGAGATGTAGTCGTATTGACCGGGTCTTTGTGTCGTCAGAATGGTTGAGTGAATTTGCCAATATGCGGGTTGTTTCATTGCCACGGGGGTTATCCGATCATACTCCTATATTGTTTTTGATGGATGCTATGGATGGTGGTCCGCGTCCATTTAGATTCATTAATGCATGGTTATCCAGTAAAGGGTCGATACTTGAGATGAAAGGGGAATGGTTACGGTTGTCTAACGCCGATGCTACGGTTAGTTTTGTTGAGAAATTGCGAGGTCTGAAGTGTTTTCTGAAGGGGTGGAATCGTACATAGTTTGGCAATATTGATGAAAATATTGCACGAGTCACAAAGGAGATTGAACGTATTGATGGGCAGATGGGGGAGGGTAGTGCATCGAATTTAGATATGGAGGAGAGGGGTCGTCTAACAACTGAGCTTTGGCGGTTCTCTCGATTGCGTGAATCGATTTGGCGACAAAAGTTGCGTGTAAAATGGCTTAAGGAGGGAGACCAGAACACAAGTTTTTTCCACAAGGCTGCAAAATTGCGCGCATTGAGGAACGATATTCATGGATTGTGGATTAGGGGTGAGTGGGTACAAGAACAAGATCGATTGCAGACATTTATTTTCAGAGAGTTTAGGCAGCACTTTGCTAGGCAAAAGGCATCGGGTTCGTTGCATGCGATGGTGGATTTTAGTCGTTTGTCGAAGTTGCAAGCGGAAAAGCTAGAAATGGTATTCACTGAAGAGGAAGTGAAGCCTGCAGTTTGGGATTGTGAGGGGTCGAAAGCATCGGGACCGGATGGCTTTACGTTTGAATTTTATAAGAAGGGATGAGAGTTGCTTAAAGGGGGTGTAATGGCTTTCATGCAGGAGTTTTGCAGCTCATGTCGGTTGCGGAGTGGGGTGAATGCAACTTTTGTCGTACTAATTCCAAAGAAGGATCTTCCAAAAGGGGTGGGTGATTTTCGCCCGATTTCTCTATTGAATTCATTGTACAAGATTCTTGCGAAGTGCCTAGCGAAACAGTTACAAACGGTGCTACCAAATTTAATAAGTGATGTTCAGTCAGGATTTGTGCGTGGAAGGCAGATATTGGATGGCATTATGCTTGCGAATGAGACGATACATTCCTTACAAAAGAGCCGATACTGTGAGGGGGGCATTATCCTGAAATTAGACTTCGCAAAGGCTTATGATTGTATTAAATGGGAGTGTTTAGATCAAGTTATGCATCGTATGGGTTTTGGATCGTTGTGGCGACATTGGATTTGGGCTTGTGTGAGTACGGTTCGGATGTCGATACTAGTGAATGGCTGCCCGACGAAAGAATTTGCTATGAAACGGGGATATCGGCAGGGGGACCCGTTGTCGCCATTGTTGTTTGTCATTGTCGCGGAAGTTTTGCATCAGTATCTTCGTAATGCGGCTAAGTTGGGGCTGATTGAGGGCGTGCCGGTTGCCGATGGTTTTGTGATGACACATTTACAGTTTGCAGACGACAAAATTTTGTTCTTTAAAGCTAATATTCAGTACGCTGCTGTGAAACATATGCTTTAATTTTGATATAACTAAAAACCTAAGGACTAAAATGAAAATATCAAAACAAATTTTAAAGTCCTTAAAATTTCCTATATCTTGTTAAAGATCACTTCATAGCTAAAACCAAAGACTTACAAAATATTTTTTAAGTATTTCAAAGTCAAAACAGGGATTTTTCAAGCCCCGTTTCGAAACGGCCCCAAGGCGTTTCGAAACACTTTCAGTTCGATGTGCACCTGTTCCGAAACGCGTATCGGAACGGGTCAAGGCGTTTCGAAACGGTATGACTCGTTTCGAAACTGTTCTTCATTTAAACGAACAAGGGCAACGGCTATAAACTGAAATTTGAAAATAAACAGGGCGTTCCGAAACGGGCTTAGGCCGTTTCGAAACACCCCTTTGACAGTGGCAAATCTGTTCCGAAACGGGCAAGGACGTTTCGAAACACCCCTTTGGCAGTGGCATAACCGTTCCGAAACGGCCACTAGGCGTTTCGAAACGGGCTCTCGTAGACGCTCCAACGGCTATATTATTTGAAATCCGTTCCGAAACAGGTGACCCTGTTCCGAAACGGTAGGCGTCTGGAAGCTGAAAAGTTGTGAGAAAAACACCCCAACGGCTCTAATTTTCAGCCCATCACCCACAACGGTTGGAAATCTACTAGAGGCTATAAAAAGACCCCAAGAAGCTCCAGCAATCAACAATTAAGCTACAAGCATACATCTTATCATCAAATACAAGCATTTGTGTTCAAATCCCATTTTTATCTAGAAACCCCAATTGTATCCTTCATTTACTTTTTGTTCAATTGGGTTGAGTGCTTGATATTGGGCTATCATTTGTATTGAGAGATACCTTATTAGCCACCAAATTTCTTTGTTCTATTGTGTGAGGATTGGGTTAATTTTTGGGTAGAAAAATTAACCGAAATTGTAAAGGTTGCCTCCTTGTCCTGGAAAAAGGGGACGAACAATTTAGTGGAAATTGTTGGAAATCCTTGGTGAGACTAAGGTAGTGGATGTAGAGTTCGGTTGGTGAACTTGAACCACTCTAAATTCCCGTGTCAATATTTTTAAGTTGCAATTTCCGTTACAAAATCGTTAAAATTCCAATTCACCCCCCCTCTTGGTTATTATCATTCCTGTGATCCACTCAACAATTGGCATCAGAGCTTAACTCTTTGAGGATTAACAACCACAAGAGGAGATCCTTGGAAGAAGTGTGATCATCATCAAAATATCAAGAGATGGCATCAACCTCCGCTCCCGGCATGTACGACTCACAATCCACCACAAAGCCTCCTTTCTTCAATGGTGAGAACTACTCATTTTGGAAAAATAAAATGCGTCTATTTATTAAATCAAGTGACTACCTTGTGTGGGATGTCATTGAGGATGGACCATATATTCCATTGAAGCAAGATGTTGATGGCAAGATGGTGCTTAAAAGAAGAACGGAAATGAGTGAAGAGGAAAGGAAAAAGATCCAAGTAAATGATAAAGCTCTTCACATGCTATTTTGTGCTTTCGGTCCGGACATCTACTCAAAGGTCTCATCAATTGAAAGTGCCAAAGAAGTATGGGACACTCTTGAAACCACCTATGAAGGCACCAACGATGTCAAAGAAACTAAGATTGGAATTCTCAATCTTAGTTATGAAAATTTCAAAATGGAATTTGATGAGACGGTGTCAAAGATGTTTGATCGATTCTCCACAATTGTAAATGGTCTAAAGGGCTATGGAGAAGTTATACCAGAAGACAAGCTTGTCCGAAAGCTACTCTATTCACTTCCCGAATCTTGGGATGGGAAGAGAACCGCAATCATCGAAGCAAAGAATTTAAAAACTCTAAAGCTTGATGAACTTGTAGGCTCTCTCCTTACTCACGAGATCATGAAGCAAGGAAGAGAAGATGAAAGAAAGAAAGAAGAAAAAAGAATGGAGAAGCTTGAAGGGGAGAAAAAAAAATGGGAATAGCTCTCAAGGCTAAAACATCCCAACTTGATGAAAGTTCATCTAGTGATGAGGATGAGCTTGAAGAATTGGCTATGATAGCCAAACGATTCTCACGCCTTATGAGGTCCAACCGAGGAAGAAAAATCCAAAGGAAAATGGACTTTAAAAACAAGAACAAAGAAGAAGGAAGGGATCCAATCACTTGCTTCGAGTGCGGACAACCCGGCCACATACGTTCGGAGTGCCCTCAACTCAAGAAGAAGGGCTTTGAGAAGAAGAAAAAGCTCAAAGCCAAGCTTGCTACTTGGAGTGATGAGGAGTCATCGGAGGATGACGAACAAGAAGTGGCGAACCTCTACCTCATGGCACTTGAGGAAGATTCCTCCTTGGTAACCTCTAACTCATCTACTTTAGATTTTTCATATGAAGAATTAAATGATGCTTATGATGAGTTACAAGAGGTATATGATGAATTAGTTGAGAAGTATAGGGAGTCGGTTATTAAGAATAGAAAAATTATTATAGAATTAAAAGAGAAAAATGACTCACTTACTCAAACTAATTCTAAAATTGAGAAAAAGATATTAGGATTAGAAGATGAACTTAAATTCTTTCAAAAAGAAAATATTGATCTTAATAATCTTTTATCTCAAAATAATTGTGAACACCAAAAGGTGTTAAGTGAGCTAAATGAGCTCAAAAAGTCTTTAAAAATTAATGGTAGTGTTAAACATGACATAGGAGAATCCTCTAGAACACACCAATATAAGAAAAAGACTAACTACTACAAACAAAATAACTATCCTAGACATAGTAAAGTTAAAAGAATTAGAAATGTATGGGTTCCTAAGGAACTTGTTAAATCTAATGATATTATTGCTATGTCACCTTGGATTCCTAAGGGAACCAAAGTTTTAGGAATTAACACACATGGACCCAAAATGATTTGGGTACCAAAAACAAAAGTTTAAATATCTTTGTTTGTAGGGGGAGCATTGCTACAAGGCCAAAGCACAAAGTCAAAACTCATGGTACCTTGATAGTGGATGCTCGAGACACATGACCGGAGACAAGAGTCGACTCATGGATCTAAAGCCAAAAAGTGGAGGAGTAGTAACATTTGGTGACAACTCCAAAGGCCACATTGAAGGTATTGGCTCCATTGGTAATCACTCTACTACTCTCATTGAAAATGTTTTATATGTCAATGGTCTTAAACATAATTTATTGAGCATAAGTCAACTATGTGATAAAGGTTTTAATGTTATATTTGATAAAACCGGTTGTAAAATTGTAGACATTAAAACTAATAATATTATGCTCATAGGTCATCGCATAGGGAATATATACATGGTGCATCTAGATGACATTCATACATCTCATGCATGCTTAGTTGCTCAAAACGAAAATGATGCATGGTTGTGGCATAGGAAGCTAGGACATGCTAGCACAAGTGTTTTAGAAAAACTAGTCTCTCTAAACCTAGTTAAAGGTTTACCCAAGATAAAATTTTCAAACGATAAAATTTGTGATGCATGCTCAAAGGGTAAACAACATAGATCTTCCTTTAAATCCATTAATGACATTTCTACTAGTAGATGTTTACAACTAATCCATATGGATTTATTTGGGCCAATTAGGACTATGAGCTTGGGTGGCAAATCATATGCTTTTGTATTAGTTGATGATTTTTCTAGATTCACTTGGGTTTTCTTTTTAAGTACTAAGGATGAGGCTTTGGAAAAATTCATCACATTTTCAAAATTAATTCAAAATGATCTTGAACTTAAAATTTCACATATTAGAAGTGATCATGGAACCGAATTTCAAAATTTAGGATTTGAAGATTTTTCAAATGAAAATGGTATTAGCCATAATTTTTCAGCTCCTCGAACTCCTCAACAAAATGGGGTAGTTGAAAGGAAAAATAGAACTTTACAAGAAATGGCTAGAACTATGCTTTGCGAAAATAATTTACCAAAATATTTTTGGGCGGAAGCAACAAACACGGCTTGTTATATTATAAATCGTGTAACCATTAGGCCGATTTTAAAGAAAACACCTTATGAGATTTTAAAATCTAAAAAGCCTAATATTAGCTACTTCCACCCTTTTGGATGTAAATGCTTTGTTTTAAATAATGGAAAAGATAATTTAGGTAAATTTGATGCAAAAAGTGATGAAGCTATTTTTATAGGTTACTCTTTAACCTCTAAAGCATATCGAGTATTTAACAAAAGAACTTTAGTTGTAGAAGAATCTATTCATGTTGTATTCGATGATAATCCCCTTCCTAGGAAGGATTCTTGTGATGATGATAATGTAGGAATCATAAATACCTTTGATGGAGGTTAAACTTCAAAGAAGGATGAGATTCAACCAAAAGAAGAAGACACACAAGATCCACCTCTTGAAGCCTTGAAGGACTTGGCTATTGAGGAAAAGGAAGTTAGCTATCCAAGGGAGTTGAACTATGTCAAAGATGGTGAAATCTTGGGTGATCCATCCAAGGGGGTAACCACTCGTTCTTCTCTTAGATTAATGAATCATATTGCATTTATCTCATGCATAGAGCCTAAAAATATCAAAGAAGCATTGAAAGATGATTTTTGGATTATGGCTATGCAAGAAGAGTTAAATCAATTTGAGAGAAGTAATGTTTGGACATTAGTTGATAGGCCTAGTAATCAATCTACAATAGGAACTAAATGGGTATTTAGGAACAAACTAGATGAGAGTGGTAACATTGTGAGAAATAAAGCTAGACTTGTAGCACAAGGTTACACTCAAGAGGAGGGAATAGATTTTGATGAAACCTATGCACCCGTAGCTAGAATGGAAGCCATTAGGATGTTGCTTGCATATGCATGTTATCATAATTTCAAGCTTTTTCAAATGGACGTTAAAAGCGCATTTTTAAATGGTTTTATAAATGAAGAAGTGTATGTAGAACAACCACCGGGTTTTGAAGACTCAAAATTTCCAAATCATGTTTTCAAACTTACAAAAGCACTTTATGGTTTAAAACAAGCTCCTAGAGCTTGGTATGAAAGGCTTTCAAATTTTTTGATTGAAAAAGGATTTGAAAAAGGTAAGGTGGACACTACACTCTTTATAAAAATGTATAAAAATGACATTTTAGTAATTCAAATTTATGTTGATGATATTATATTTGGATCTACTAATGAATGTCATTGTCAAGAATTTGCTAAGTTAATGCAAGGTGAATTTGAGATGAGCATGATGGGGGAGCTCTCATTCTTTTTGGGACTCCAAATCAAACAAATGAAGGATGGCACCTTCATAAATCAAGCAAAATACATAAAGGATATGCTCAACAAGTTTGGCTTGGAGAACACAAAGCCTCAAGCCACTCCTATGAGCTCATCTACAAAGCTTGACAAAGATGAAGGAGGTAAGTGTGTTGACTCTAAGCTTTATCGTTCTATGATTGGATCTTTGCTTTACCTTACCGCAAGTAGACCGGATATACTGTTTAGTGTTTGCTTGTGTGCTAGGTTTCAAGCTAGTCCTAGAGAGTCTCACCTTATAGCCGTTAAGAGAATCTTTAGATACCTTAGAGACACTCCTTGTTTAGGCCTTTGGTATCCTAGAGTCTCTACCTTCAACCTACATGCTTACTCGGATGCGGATTATGGGGGTTGCAAAATCGATAGGAAAAGTACTTCGGGAACTTGTCAATTCCTAGGTAGTATGCTCATATCTTGGTTCTCTAAGAAACAAAATAGTGTAGCCTTATCTACCACCGAAGCCGAGTACATATCCTTAGGGAGTTGTTGTGCTCAAGTCCTTTGGATGAAGCAACAACTCTTAGATTATGGTGTAAACATAGAAACCATACCCCTAAAATGTGATAATACTAGTGCAATATGTTTAACAAAAAATCCCATCCAACATTCTAGAACCAAACACATAGAAATAAGACATCATTTCATTAGAGATCATGTCTTTAAGAAAGATGTGGTTATAGAATATGTAGACACCTTAAATCAATTAGCAGATATTTTTACAAAACCATTAGATAAAGAGCGTTTTTGGTCCCTTAGGAGAGAGTTAGGTCTAACTAGCCTATCTTGACCTTATTGGGCCTCTTTTCAATCTTAAATATGCTTGATTTTGTGAAATATCATGTTTATATGTTTAGACTCCCAATTTCTTCCATGCATGTAGTTAGGGGGAGTATGCTTATGCCTAAATATGTTTTGCCTGCTCATTCATATCATTTATGCATGTTTGGCCTCTTAGAAAATCATTTTTTTTGCATTTTAGAGCCTCATCTACACTTCCAGGCGTTTCGAAACGTTTTCGGTTCGATGTAAGGGTGTATCGGAACGCGTTCCGATACGGGTCAAACGTGTTTCGAAACGGTCATCCCCGTTTCGAAACGATCTGTCGAAGGTTTTAAGAAGGGTCAAACCCTAGCCGCCCCGTTCCGAAACGGTCATGACCGTTCCGAAACGGACTCGCGGACAGCCCTATTTAGGGCTTCTAAAAGTTCAAAAACCTAATTTTTATCAAACCCTTAAAACCCTAAAAACCCTAACCGACCCCCTTCTATAAATAACCTCTTAAACTCTTTGTTTTTCACAAATTTGTGAGGGATTCTACTCTAAAACACAAAGTCTAAGCAAGCTTCATCAATTTTGTGCAAAGATATCACTCAAATCATCCAAAATCCCAAACTAAGGTAATTTTTCTTATTTTTCTTCTTTTTCAAATTATGTTCGAATCATAGGATAGAAAAATTTATTTTTGTATACATTATATGTTTTTAGTTGTGGGTTATTCGAATCTTGTAAAAAAATTTCAAAATCTCAAAATTTTTGATTCGAATATAAAATTTTTTAATCGTATTTTTTTTTTAATTTTGTTTTCAAAAACCTAAGTGGGATTTATTATTGGAATGATATTAGAAATCAATGCATACACTTAATTTTAAAACTCTTGCTTAATATTCTTAGATGGCGGATCAAGCGAACAAAAAGCGCAAAGCCGTTCAAACCGGAGAATCAAGCATTCGTCCAAATATTACTCAACTCTTTCAGAAAACTCTAAAAACTCCGCAGCAGCGTGCTCGCTTCTCCTACGTCAAAAATCTCGCTGTTCGTAAAGAAAGAGTTATTGATGTCGAATTCCTTAATTCCGAGCGATTTCTCTTTCGCTATCTTAATCGTTTGGATGAGTGGGATCTTCTTTTCTTCTTGAGCATTGAGGATGTTTGCTACAAAAACTTGGTACTTCTCTTCTACTCTAATGCTCGTTTCCTATACGATGAAACCAAAACAGAGATTGTAGGAATTGAGTCATCTTTACTAGGGCAAAAGTTTGTTATTAATATTGCTCTTTTGGAGTCGGCCCTTAAACTCAAGAATGAGGGTATTGAAGAAGAACGCCACTTTGGCACCTTTACCGGAAAAGCTCTTCATTTAGATGTGCACGATCGTGTGCTTCATTTGATGGTTTCTTGGTTTATTCGACCATCCGGAGGAAAATACTCCCACATCCGGGAAAAAGATCATTTTTGGCTCGAATGTTTCCGAAGAGGTGAGCGCCCAAATGTGCCCAAAATCATCTTTGCCGAGATCGTCAATAATGTCAAACTTATTGACACCAATGAGTTGACTTCATTCACCTACGGCATTGTCTTGAGTTTTCTCTTCGATCATCTTGGTATTGATTGTACCTATGATTCCCCGGAACCTAGCAAGACCAAAATTGGTGAGTCCTCTCTTCGAAAATCCGGATTCACATATTTGGATGGTTATTGGCAAAGAATTGATCGAGAAGCGATTCCTCCTCCCGTTGCTCCTCCACCTCAAGTTCAAATGGAAAATCAAGATGCTCTCACGGTTTTTCTTACCGAGCGTTTCAATGCTTTGAATTCTCGTTTTGACACTATGGATACTCGTATTTCTTCGGGCTTTGAAACTATGGGAAATCGATTGAAGAACGTCGAGGATCGTCTTCAATCCCTTGAGACTTCCAATGCCAACCTTGATCTTTCATTTTCTACTCTTTATGGAGAATGGACAAAATATCACCGTTCTCAAGCCAAGAACGATGATGATGATGAGGATGATGATGACGAGGCCTAGGATACTCATATCATATCATATTATATTATCTATGCATTTAGGATTGAGTTTGCTTCTTTATGTTTTCTCATGTTTTAGGAACCTATGCTTATGATCTTTTGTTTTGGGATTTGATTATGAACGTATTATGCTTTGAATATTTTGATGATATTTATTATGATTGCTTATTGGTACTAATCTTCTTTATGAGCTTGTTTCTTTTTGATCTAACAAAAAGGGGGAGAAGATACTTAAGAGAATTGCCATGCCATGCCACCAAAAATTTTCAAATTTTTGAATTTGTCTTAAGGTTTTTGATCCTTGATTTCAAAAGTCACAAGTTTTAAAAGTCAAAACCTATCTTAAATTAAGGGGGAGTTAGAATATCTTCAAAACTTTCAAAATGCTTAAAAATTCTAACTTTGGTTTTGTTATATCAAAAAGGGGGAGATTGTGAAACATATGCTTTAATTTTGATATAACTAAAAATCTAAGGACTAAAATGAAAATATCAAAACAAATTTTAAAGTCCTTAAAATTTCCTATATCTTGTTAAAGATCACTTCATAGCTAAAACCAAAGACTTACAAAATATTTTTTAAGTATTTCAAAGTCAAAACAGGGATTTTTCAAGCCCCGTTTCGAAACGGCCCCAAGGCGTTTCGAAACACTTTCAGTTCGATGTGCACCTGTTCCGAAACGCGTATCGGAACGGGTCAAGGCGTTTCGAAACGGTATGACTCGTTTCGAAACTGTTCTTCATTTAAACGAACAAGGGCAACGGCTATAAACTGAAATTTGAAAATAAACAGGGCGTTCCGAAACGGGCTTAGGCCGTTTCGAAACACCCCTTTGACAGTGGCAAATCTGTTCCGAAACGGGCAAGGACGTTTCGAAACACCCCTTTGGCAGTGGCATAACCGTTCCGAAACGGCCACTAGGCGTTTCGAAACGGGCTCTCGTAGACGCTCCAACGGCTATATTATTTGAAATCCGTTCTGAAACAGGTGACCCCGTTCCGAAACGGTAGGCGTCTGGAAGCTGAAAAGTTGTGAGAAAAACACCCCAACGGCTCTAATTTTCAGCCCATCACCCACAACGGTTGGAAATCTACTAGAGGCTATAAAAAGACCCCAAGAAGCTCCAGCAATCAACAATTAAGCTACAAGCATACATCTTATCATCAAATACAAGCATTTGTGTTCAAATCCCATTTTTATCTAGAAACCCCAATTGTATCCTTCATTTACTTTTTGTTCAATTGGGTTGAGTGCTTGATATTGGGCTATCATTTGTATTGAGAGATACCTTATTAGCCACCAAATTTCTTTGTTCTATTGTGTGAGGATTGGGTTAATTTTTGGGTAGAAAAATTAACCGAAATTGTAAAGGTTGCCTCCTTGTCCTGGAAAAAGGGGACGAACAATTTAGTGGAAATTGTTGGAAATCCTTGGTGAGACTAAGGTAGTGGATGTAGAGTTCGGTTGGTGAACTTGAACCACTCTAAATTCCCGTGTCAATATTTTTAAGTTGCAATTTCCGTTACAAAATCGTTAAAATTCCAATTCACCCCCCCTCTTGGTTATTATCATTCGTGTGATCCACTCAACAGCTGCGAATTTAAAGAGAGTGTTGACGTGCTTTGAATATACATCGGGTCTACAAATTAACTATGACAAGTCGAGTACCTACGTGATTGGGATTGAGGATGCCTTGGTGCACGACATTGCGATGGTGTTAGGATGTCGGTGTGATATGTTACCGATTTTGTACTTGGGCCTTCTTTTGGGGGTTAATCCGCGAGGAATGCAAATTTTGGAACCATTGATACATCGATTTCGGAAGAAATTATCTAGATGGAAACGCGGTTCGTTGTCGTTTGCTGGGAGACTTCTTTTGGATTCGACGTCGGTTCCTATTGGGGGATCGGAGGATAAATTTAAAATGATTAGAGTGAGTTGGGAGGTGGCGTGCCGTCCTAAGGAGTATGGTGGATTAGGGGTAGTTAATTTGCGAGCTCACAATTTGGCACTCTTGGCGAAATGGAGCTGGAAATATGCCATGAATGAGACATCACTCTGGCGGTCGATTATTGAGGCAAAGTATGGTCGTGACATTTTTTGTAGCGTCCGAATGATGTAGGGAGGAGACATATGTCGATGGTATGGTGCCAATTGGTTGATGTGCAGCGGGATGAAACGGTTCAGCGGTTCATGGGATTTTCTGACTTTTTGTGGCAAGTGGGGGATGGTTCTAAAATTTTATTTTGGCGTGATTGCTGGTGCATGGAGGAGCCACTCCAATTTGTCTTTCCACGATTTTTCCGAGCTGCATCGAATAAGGATACGTTCGTATGTGAGTATGCGAGGCAAGGCAGTTTTGAGCATGAGGAGTGGGATGCGCTTTTTAAACGACCATTACGTGTGTTTGAGGTTAGTCAATTGCTTGATTTAAAGGCGTGTGTGGTGTGCTTTAAGCTCAATGTGGCTGGGAAGGATCGCCTCATTTGGAAACCAGCTCGTCGGGGGGTGTTCACGGTGAGCTCTCTATATGGTTTGATGGTGTCGTTTGCATTGGAATCAATGTCGGAATTAAATGCGATTTGGCGGCTGCAAGTGCCCCCAAAGATCCAGTATTTTGTTTGGTTTTTGCTGTTGGGTAGGCTACCAACGATGGATCATTTGCTCAATTGCGGTATCGTGGTTGAAGTATCGAGATGGGGCTGCTGCTGGTGTCGTGAGGCGGGAGAAACGGCGAACCATGTTCTCTTTGAGTGCACGATCATGTAGGAAGTGTGGCTGCTGTTTTTACAATGGTGGAAGGTGGATGTGTTTAATAGTTTCTTTCACGGAGTGGTGCGGGAATGGTGGCTAGCGGGATGTGCGGCGGTGTTATGGTCGATGTGGTTGGGCCGAAATGGGGTCATTTTCCGTGAACAACAAATGCCGATGAGTGAGATGCTTTTTCTCATTAAATTACGATCGATGTATTGGGCTCGGATTGGTGCTTCCGAAGTCATTTCGGAACATATGTTGTGGGATTGCCCTTGGCTATGTGAGGTCCGAACCGATCCGAGGGTAGCCGGGTGAATGTTGTGTGGGAAAAACTGCCATTGGGGGTGCTAAAATTTAATTTTGATGGTTCCTCGAGGGGAAAATCGGGCAAGGCGGGTTGTGGGGGGTGTTGCGCGATGCCTCTGGGCGTATACTAGATTTGTTCTCTGGTCCAATTGGGGTGGTGGACTCGAATGAAGCCGAGTTTCAGGCTATCTGTGCTGCTCTGGAATTTTTGTGTGGATCGGTGTGGCGTGAGTCACGGGCAATAGTGATTGAGTCCGATTCGGCGATTGCTATAGCGTGGGTGTTACACCGGGAGAAACGACCATGGAGGTTATCGCAGTGGTTTTGTCGGATCGATGAAGCTTGCCCTGTTCTGAAGGATGTTTGTTTCCATCATGTGTTTCGAGAGGCGAATTGTATGGCTGATGCGTTAGCAAAAAGTGGTGTTGATCGCCCGTCTTGGGTTCGATTACTTAGTTGATCGGTTTTGTGGTGTATTTTTTACACATTGCCGGGGTACTCTTTTCCTCTATTTAGGAGTAGGGAAGTTTTTAACGAGGCCACCGGTGGTGTTTGTCGTGTATGATTCGTTCGTAATAAAATCATACATTATTGAGCAAAAAATGCACAATTAATTTCAGGTTTGGGTAAAGGAATAAAACTAAAAACACAATTAATTAAAGTATGAGAGATTAGAGTGATAGAATGGGCCAGGTAATTGTTGCTCAGTAATGTGTAGACTGCATTGCATAGGTTAAGGTTGAATTGCGCTTCCACGATATGCTACCTCGGCGGGTATGGAGGGCGGCAGCTACGACCCTGTCACGCAGCCTCAGCAGGTCACTGCCACTGCAGGGGTGTGTACTGTCTCTACAGATGGAATGGAAAGACGTCCTGGCGGCAAGTCTAGCAGATAATCCAAGTTCGGCAGGATAGTCGACAGTGATCCCTCCTATTTCTAGGTTAGGATGCTCAAAATTGCTAACTTGAGGACTAGTGTAGAACCAAGTCAGTCAACTCGGTTAGTGATCCCTTTTAGTCGCTGAAACTTGTGGACTAGTGTAGAACCAAGTTAGTCACGCCTCTCGTTGTGACCGTACTTAACCCTTTTGTGAGCCTTGCACTTTCGTGCCCGACAAATAGATTCTCTCAAACGAATGGTGTAGAAAGATTGAAAGAATGAAGAACAATGGATTAAGTAAACTCAGAATATTTTATTGAAAAATAACTTAACCTAATACAATCGTTTCTCACAACTAATTTACAAGCAAAAACCTCAACCCTAAGGAGTTTAGAACATAGCCGACTCCCTCTCTCTGACTCTATTTTTCTCTATGCTTGATTTGCTAAATACATGAGGTTTATATAGGCAAAGATCTAGTCTAAGTCCTTCTTGGAGTAAAAGTCCTTCTTGGAGTAGAAATCATTTTTGGAGTAGAAGTCCTTCTTGTTCAGCAAGTAAGTATAAGCCACCTTGCTTATCGATCTTCAATCAGCTCTATATACCGCTCCAGGCCTCAGAAAAAATGCAAGATTGGGCTCAGTGGACTCAGAAAAATGACCTCTATCAGACGAGACCCATCTTGACTATGTCGGCATATTTCCATCTGGGCGGCATTCTGCAGTGGCAAAGTCTTTGGCGGTGGCATTCTGCAGCAGCAGCGTCTTTGGCGGCAACTGGAACCGCTTCAGTACAACTCCTTCTGCTTCCTGCTTTCCTGTCCTCTCTTCCCCTGATCAGCAACCAGCACCTAAAATAGAAAACTAACTAAAACAGTACATTTTCTCTACCAAATATAAGATATTCAAATAAAGCGTGGTAAAAGAAGAAATATTGTTATAATGCATGATATGCAGCTAATTATGCCTAACTAAGCTTAAGAACAACAATAATAATGGCATGAATGTGCATAAAATATAGAACTTCTGGACACTATACAAACGCCACGATAGGTTGATATATAGTGACATTTTTGGGCAAATGCTGCTATCGATGCATACTTTAGTGGTGTTTGTCCAACAAACACCACTATAGACACATACTTTAGCAACGTTTTTGGGCAAACGTCGCTATAGATGTGTAGTTTAGTGATGTTTTTGGGCAAACGTCGCTATAGTCGCGTACCTTAACGACGTTTGTTAAACAAACGCCACAAGAAGATTTAAATGTTTAAATCCCATATCAACTCCGTTTTATATCTTACTGAAACGTTATAAAGAAGCTAATTGCAAGTATAGATTGATGGGCTAAGTAATGAGCTGAGGGGTACAGAAGATGCTCAAAAGCAGCGTTTGTTGGAACTAAAGCCACTAAAAATAAGGTATATAGCGACTTTTTGAGGAACAAACGCCTAAAGACAAGGTATATAACGGCGTTTGAAGGAACAAATTCCACTAAATACAATGTATATAGCGGCGGTTTAAAGGAACAAACGCCACAATATAACTCGACCTTTTGCGGCTTTTTTTGCTCACAAACGTTGCTAACTATTGTGGCATTTGATCTAGCAGCACTTCTTAAGGAGTTTTTTCTAGCACCGGGAAGGTTTTTAGCGACGTTTAAAAATGTCGCTATAGGGCTAAAAAACACCGCTAAAATCCTCTTTTGTTGTAGTGTTACTATATCGATGCTTGATTTACTCGTTGCAATTGCTTATTGAATTGATTGTATAAAGTTATAGATGTTTGAAATTGAGAGATCGTGTCGGACGATCAAACAATTGGGTAAGAATGAGGCCTACATAAATAATAACAAGGTTAATCATAATCTGCCTCACGCTTAATTTGATGTTAGCGTGCCAGAGCAACAAGAGATATCCACCTAAACCAAGGTTTATTGTTTCGAACCTTGAATATGATTATGGAAGAATTCAACCCCAAGCTTATCAGACTTTTATTGCTAAGGAGCTAAATTTTTTTGAAGTGTTAGGTTTCAAGTGAGGTATTGTTGGAAAGCCAATGATGGACTATTGGCTTAATGATATAAAGATGATGCTACAAGGGCTTCCATGTGATAATCAACGAAAGTTCGATGTGAGAGTAACTTATCCCTTGGGACATAGCATAAAGGTAAGTCAAATTTTTAAAAATTACTCGATAGTAATTCAAGGAAATGAAATCTTTAGTAGTAAGTTTATTGAAGCTGCCTTTTTATGAATTATGATTATTCAGGGCATGATTTGGTTATTCGCATATCATGTTATTCGAAAAAACCAGAAAGTTCGAAGATTATAGTGATAAGAAAAAGATCATATTTTTCTTATCAATGTGATTCAGTATTATTTTTAAGGAAACTGCTATCACAAGGATATAGAAACTTTCTAGCTTATGTTGTGAACATACAAGTACTCGGATGGAAATCATCTGCCAGGGTTAGGGGGCAGAAAATTTTTACTCCAAGTACTCAAAGGTAAACTTGGAAAGTATCGCAATTGTCAAGGAATATTAGGATGGGTTCCCTCAAGAACTGCCAGGGTTACCATCTAACTATGAAGTGAAATTCAGGATTTAGATTTCTTTGGCACTAAACTTATATCAATGGTATTGTACAAAATGGCTCCCATAGAGCTAAGAAAGTTAAAGGTTCAGTTGTTGGAACTATTGCATCAGGGTTTTATATGAATTAATATATCACTTTGGATAGGTCCAATATTGATTTTTTAAGAAAGAAGATGGTTCGACGAGATTGTGTAATGATTATTGTCAATTGAACCTAAGTGACAATGAAGAATAGATATTCACTGCCACAGATTAATGATTTCTTTGATTAAATGAATGAGGAAATAATGTTCTCTAAATTGATCTTTGATTAGGGTATACCAATTGAAGGTCAAGAAGAAAAATATTCTTGAACTGTATTCATGATACGGTATGGACAATATGAGTTGTAGTAACGTCTTTTGACCTTACTAATGCCTAGTAGCATGTATGGATCTTATGGATAGAGAGTTCCTTGTCGCACTTGAATTAGTTTGTTGTGGTATCTATTGATGATATTTTAATATACTTAAAGACCAGCGAAAATCATGATTTACACACTCGGATAGTACTTCAGATTCTGCGATATTTTTTATATATGAAATGATGTTCAAATGTGAATTTTGGATGTTTGAAGTTGCATTTCTAGGCTATAAGGCTAATAGATTTTGATTGGATTCTAAAACGATTATGAGACAAGCTCCAATGTTAGTACAAAAAGATTTCACACTTGTTAGTAATGTTTTCCATAATGAATTGGGATACGTAAAAATGCAAAAGGGTAAATTAGTGAAATATGCATTATGACAACACTCATGAGAGAAATTATTCAACTCATGATATGGAGTTAAACACGATAGTATGCAATTTGAAAATTTGATTTCATCATCTGTGTGGTGAACGATACTGTGTTTGCATGATCATAAAAGTTCAAAAATGCTTGATGAACCAAAGAGATCAGAACTTGCGGTAGAGGAGGTGGATAGAACTCATAAAAGATTATGATGTTGTGATTGTCTACTATCTTGGAAAGGCTACTGTAGAAGTTAATGCACTTCGTTGGAAGACATTCTCTGCTTTTAGAGCATTGAATGTATAACTGTCTTTGAAAGAGGATGATATGTTAACTACAGAACATTAGCATAGAACTACTCAGTTAGGTAAGATAAAAGATTGTCAATTTAAATGATGAAATTTTTTGTCAAGGTTAAAACAAATTTAAAATGGTGAAATCAAAGACTTTGAAGTTAAGTCGGTCGAATGTTTGTACTATTGAAGAAAAGAGTTTTTTTTTTCTTGATGGTGATGAAGGGAAACAAGAATGTCTTACTAAAGTGCACCACAACCTACTAAAGATACTTCTAGAAGAAAATAAGATGTATTGAGATCTGCAAAGCAAATATTGGTGACCAGGTATAAAAAGGCAATAATTTTTATAAAAAAAATTAGAAGGTGATCCATATATCGTTAAAATTGTGAGTCAGTCGACTTTTGTTTAGAAAAAAATAGTGACCGATTTCGAGTTATGTACTAAAAGATATAAATTTTTGACCAGTAAAATGTTATGAAAATAGAGCAGTAAAATTTTACGAAACATCATTACCAATGGCTTTAGAAAATTACCATAAATCGTATAAAATAAAATAAAATCAGTGGTTCATATGGTTAGAACTGTGACTGTGAGTAAATCTAGTTTGTACTATAACAAACATAATTGAATTATCACTTTTATATTAATTTATAAAATAATTCTTTGAAGGTAGCGGAAGCTGTAAATTTTGCAAAAGCAAGTACATTACATATATGTTTGATATGTGTGCATGAACAACGAAGGCTTGTGATAACTCAACCTTGAATGAGATTAATTAATATCTAACAACATGTCTATTTTTAATTGGTGATATATTGTTATCTGATCGAGCGTATAACAACACTGTGATTGTGCAAGCGTGCAAACGTCAGTGAAGTATAGTTGATAGGTTAATCCTATCGGATATCGATCCCACGATAATGAGAATCTAGTTACTTATGTTGTCAATCCAATGATTTCGTCAGTAAACAAGAATGTAAGAATAGTTGTCGATGCAATGAAATAATAAAATTCAGATATCAAGATAAATTGTGGAAGTAATAACAAAAACAATAAAGGAATATAAGCAATATAGAAATGGATCCCTTTGGTATTTCTTGGCAGATTGCCAGATGCAGCAAGGTCGAAGCATTAGATGATTTAACTATGATGAATATCAAGACTATCTTACTTGAACATGTGAACTGTATTCCTCCGTGTTCCCACCCAACTTCCGTTGTGATGCATGTTAACCTAAACTGTCACTGCACCTTTCAGTGTCAGTGACTGCATTTAAACTTTCCATGTAAAATAGCATTCAAACCCCATAGCTTAAACAATGAAGAAAGATATATAAGATATTCCGAAGTTCACAATTCAAAGGTACTTCCGTACTCAAAGAAAAACAAAACAATAAACCATCGTTTGAATTAAATATAAAAAATAGTGGAGATAAATGGAAACCTCTATTCCTAGCTATCTCAAAATATCTCCACAAAGTTTCCCTTGCTTTAGCACCTAGCTCCTCTCCTTTCGGAGTCATCCAACCTAGATCTACCTTGGTTCACTAGCTGGAAGCTTACGCCGCCATAGAAAAAGCTCCAAAGAAAATGAAGAATGAAGAAAATCGAACGTCCGAATCTTTCACCCTTTTTTGTCTCTCTTCTCAAAGGTCATTTTATAGGTCGGTCCATAATGGACACCTGTCCTTGACATGAATTTGGCGTGCAAATGTAGTACAAAATATGTTACAACAGATAATACAGCTGGCGCCTTTCATCCTTATCTTCAGAAATTTCTAGACATTTGGCAGCAAGAGCAACATATTTGACTGTATTAAGGAGATGCTTTTTACAATGACAGTAGTGATTGCGTTTGAGAATGGATCGCATAGACACATTGATTTGGACTCCGGATGAAAATGGGGAATTTTCGGTGCAAGCTATGACTAAGGCGTTGCTTTTAGAGAGGGTGGGAGATGGCGATTTCGGAGGTTGTTTCGCTTGGAAGGTTCTCGTTCCACCAAAGGTACAAGCCTTCCTATGGTTCATTTGGTTGAAGAGGTTACCGACGGCTGATTTTCTACGTACAAGAGGAGTTACATTGGCGGAAGGACAAGGTTTGTGTCCATGGTGTGTACGGGTGGAGGAGTCGATCGCCCATTTATTTTACGATTGCCCATGCATCCAACAGGTTTGGGACTGGTTACGTGGATGGTGGGGTATTGCATTACCTTTACCAGCATGCTTTTTCGAGTTCTTCATTGTGAACTTCCACAGCTCCTTTCAAGGCTGTCAATTAAAGTGGTGGGTGGCTAGTGTGAGTGCTATGCTTTGGTCGTTATGGCTCACCCGTAACGAATATATTTTTAAAGGCAAACGATCGACGGTAGCGGAGGTGTGCTTCCTTGTAAAACTGCGATCATTCTATTGGATAAAAGTGGATGCAGACAGCGACTTTATGTCCGAATCAGTGTGGTGGTCGTGCCCATCGATGTGTGTGGTTAGCCGACGCCCAAAGAAGGTACGTGCTGGTCTGGTATGGCAGCCACCGGTTGTGGGAACTTTGAAGTTCAACGTCGATGGCTCGGCGCGTGGAAAGCCTGGTCCGGCGGGCGTCGGGGGTGTGATGCGCGACGCGGACAGCCGCATTCTGGCCCTTTTTTCCGGACCTATGGGATGTTTAGATTCTAACGTGGCGGAAGTAAAGGCTATCGAACTTGCAGTGAAGGTAGTGGCGGAAGGGGCGTGGCGCGAGAAGTGCGTGGTGATTGAATCAGATTCCCAAGTAGCATTGAGTTGGGTAATGGGCTTGGCTAAACGCCCGTGGAGATTATGGGACTCTTTTGTTTCGATTGATCAGGCATGCCAAAAGATATTGGAGATTCATTTTCAATATACGCCGAGGGAAGCAAATGATTTTGCTGATGTACTCGCCAAGGAGGGTGTGGATCGGAGTACTCTTTTCATAGCTTGTATTTAGGCGTTTTATCCTAGACGAGCTCTTACGTACTCTTTTCCTCCATTAGGCTTAGGGAGGTTTTTAACGAGGCGTAAGGGCTGCGTCGAGCTGTATGTTTTTTATATCAATAAATTCATACAGTAGTTGATAAAAAAAAACGACAAAGTAGCAAAATAGCAAAATTTACCAAAAAACAACACAAAGATAACTGAGTTATAAAAGGTACAAAAATTCAGATAAAAATGCAGAAATTTATGCATGAAATAT
The DNA here is from genome assembly GCA_030270665.1 of Hibiscus trionum. Classification (NCBI taxonomy): domain Eukaryota; kingdom Viridiplantae; phylum Streptophyta; class Magnoliopsida; order Malvales; family Malvaceae; genus Hibiscus; species Hibiscus trionum. The sequence goes on along the minus strand of BSYR01000013.1, from coordinate 14,299,116 downwards.
CTATGTGGGGACAATTTAATTGATAAAAGGGGAGGAAATACATGCTATTTAGAGAGCTATCACACCCTGAGTCTTTTTTTGTACTCAAGCAAAATTATAAGCAACAAATTTAAGTACAAATTGTAAAATATTCTAGCTACTTGAATAATCTCAACCATTAAGAATAAATTACATCTATATGTCAAAAGATTTCATCGACAACTCGTGGAATGAATGAACATGCAATTTCATCAATACATAGCATCATGTCTCGCATCATAGATTCATTTTACCTAACAAAATTTATTTAATTAAACTATATGAAGTTATACTTTTTTTCTCTATTTTTTAAAATAAGTAGCGAGGGATATCTAAGAATGAATGCATCCTAAGATTCTGAGGAGTAAGTTGTTGTGCAACGAACCCTCATGGAGTACTTCATTACTTTTACACACACTCATGCAGCGACAGCCTTTGGCTAGATTTATTTTTCTAACGCATGCATTGGAATGTTCCCCCTTAAGCTACTTTCATTATGCACCCACATTGGAGTATTCTTTATTTACACATAATATGATTTATAAACATATATAAAAACAACTAAAACTAGGCATAAAAAATTTAAATAGAATTTTAATCCAACATTCCACCACATGTATCCGAACAACTCATTAACAATCAACATGATTCAAGATTTAAACATCAAATGTGAGAAAAAATTTAGAGCGGAAAATGAACATTGCATTTGCTTTTAATTTTTTTAAATAGAGGTACATTTCAAATCTCAAGTGTATACCTCGAAACTTAAAGATTACATTGTCCCTAATGCATAATGCAAAAGCAATGACAATGAAAATAATGCAATTACAATGCATAATGCAAATGCAATGACAATATGTAATATAAAAACTGAAGATTACGACTACATGCAATGCATGCATACTAAAACTAAAAGCAAACTAACTCATTTACTGCTCTATTGTGGAGGAGGTGGCATGGTGCTTCTACTTTCGCCTATCCCTTTCCTCTTTCTTTTTCTTGTGTTCCTTGTTTTTGGACTTTGATCACTTGTGCTTTTTCTCTTTAGGTTTGAGAGTCTCATTGGAATCTTCTTGTGGTTCTCACTCCATTTCGGCATCATCGGCTGCATTGAAGATATGAAGGATGATGTTCATTGGTTTGGTGCAAACCAAAATAGCAAGAGGATTGACTTCTTTTCCTTCCAAATCTTCGATGACTTTCGCCAGTCTAACAACATCTCGCTCTATGTAAAGTCCATCTTGTGTTGCATCCACAGTCTTGAAGGCAACGTCATTCACAGCAGCAGCAACTACTTCTTCTTCTTTCTCTTTCTCTTGTTCTCTCTTCTCTTTAGATTCATCAACTTCCTTAACAAGTGTAACACCCCTTTCCCGGCCTGGTTGGGAATCAGGTCGGAGTATGTTACCAATGAATAATACAGTAATTGATAGACTTTTAATCAATAACTGATAACACATTATGATACTATGCAGTAAGGAAAGGTCGGTAACTCTATGTGAAGCTATGATTATCAATTTAGGACCCATTTTAAACTTTTATAATGTTTAGGGGACTAATTTGTAATTTAGTATCTTAAAGGTTCTTTACTAGAATTGGCCTTATTACTATGAGATTCCACTAGAGATTAGGGGGTATGAAAAATTTCATGTCCTTCCAAGTTCAACTACTCATTCAATTAGGCCAATTTAACCACTAGTGACCAATATGCAATTTTTCAGAAATTAACCAAAAACCGAGTTGGTAGTCAAGAAAACACCTGATGACCAAGAAAACCAGTTGGTGACCAAGAAAACCAGTTGGTAGCAAAGAAAACTAGTTGGTAACCAAGAAAACCAATTAATGACTAATCAAACAATATCCAAATTTCAGAGTCACATGAATCTGTTTACTAGGTTTTCACCTTTAGGAGCCATGTATGTAAATTTAGCCGCTTTTAGCCAACTTTAAAATACCATTTTAGGTCGTTAAGACTTATACAAAACATAGGCTATGCGTGCACAACAAGGAACTAAGAGTAACTAGTTTAACTACTTTGCCACCATTCTAGGAGTTCGTAGGGGTAATATACATTACTTAGCCTTGTAGTGACTTGCCAAAACCTTCAACTTCCCCGATCTCACAACGATAATCCTTTTAACCTGGAACACATGAGAAGAAATGCATTAGACATATAATTTCTAGTGAGGTAGTCAGAAACACTGTCAAAACCAATAAATGTATTCCAACACATATTTTAACAATAACAATGCAATGATTCGTGTCGATGGATATTATAACAAATTCAATATTATTCCTTGAATTGAATCAAGATAGAAGATACACGAATTCCCATGCCTTGCCAAAACAATGAAGGGTCTAGTCCCCCCGCCTCACCAAATGACCAATATCACCAACATCCATCCGTCTCGGCACAATAAAGGTCGTAGCCAAGGATCATAGTCCACTTGGACCAATGAGCTCATGAATTCTATGTCATGCCAATTGTATCCAATGTCCTTTCGAATCCAAGGTTCCATAACGATAACAATAACTATACCAATAACAATGCTCGATAACAATGGTAATAACGATATCATTATCAATGTTCGATGGCGATAACAATATCAATGAATCAATAAATATATAAATGCATATTTCAATATATGATGTCTACAACAATGATACTCTCGATGCTCAATAGTCTATAATTTCCATATATCTATACGGTGAGCGATGGCGATAGTATCAATAATGATAATTCTATGTCCAATGTTTTAATATGACAACTTACCGGAGCTTACCTATGAAGCCTCCAATGAGGTTTAATGCAAAGTACCTTTAACAAAATATTAGCTATGCAATAAATCGACACCAATGCAACCGAGAATAACACCTAGCCTATTCCTGATACTCCGACTGCACTCACCTTAGCTTTTAGAAGCTCCTACAGCTCTCGGATTACAACTACCTTGTTCCTAGCTTTCGATGGAGATGATGGACTTTCTTTCTCCAACTTATGAGATAGGTAAAAGAACAAGGAAAAATATTATCACCAATACAATGATTTCGATATCAATACCTAAAACTGAAATATTTATTAGCCAATACACCTCTATGGAAATGATTGATTGTTAGAGGGTTTAATCTTACCCAATCGGTAATAATACGAAGGAGTCGAGAAATCAAGAAAAAATCAAGCTTTGAGTTGTTATCAGTAGAGGTGCTTGCTTAGCTGCTAAAGGAAGAAAGTGAATTTAACTTCTCCAGAAAGTTTTCGGTAAGCCCATCTAATATTTTATTTTTTTATTCTTTAAATTACTAAGCTTCCTTTATACGAAAGAATTGAAGTCCCTTTTAGCACGTGGTGAAATGACAAGGCTAAGAAGGGGCTAATCACTAGGTTAGTCCCTCAATTTTCATTCTTCATAACAACGTTCCCCCAAACTTCGATTTTCACAAAATAGTCACTAAACAATATTTTGATAAATTCAATGAGGTCCTTATTAAACCAATTGAATCAGTTAGAGTCCTATACCAAGGCAATTGACCACATGGTCAAATTCAATGAAATATTGGAACTTCTCAGTGTAGGGTTTCCGATTTTCAGAACCCAACTCTAACTAGACCGATTTTCTGGGTGTTACATCTCTCCTCCTTAAGAAAATTTTTCCTCAAATTTTACCTGAACCGAAGAGATGAGGGCATTGCTTTTTCAATGTCTCCTCCGGTTCCCAGGTTGCTTCCTCAATGGTGTGGCTCCTCTAGAGCACTTTGACCAATGAAAAAGGTTTGTTGCGGAGTCTCTTGACTTTCCTAGAAAGAATCTGAATCGGTTCCTGTTCATATGACAGATTAGGTTGAATCTCTACAGATTTTGGCTCCACAATATGCAAAGGGTTGGAACGATATTTACGAAGCATCAATACATGGAATACATCGTGAATCTTGCTCATTTCTGAGGGCAATGATAGCTGGTAAGCCACAGAGCCAACTTTCTCAATAACCTCAAAAGGTCCAATGAAACGAGGACTCAATTTTTCCTTCTTGCCAAACCTCAGAACTTTCTTCCAGGGTGAAACTTTGAGGAAGGCTTTCTCACCAACTTCGTACTGAATATCCCTATACTTTAAGTCGGCATAGGCCTTTTGTTAGTCGAAGGCAGATTTTAGGCGATCATGGATGATGGTAACCCGTTCTTCGGTTTCCCAAAGTAAGTCAGGACCCAACATCTTGCCTTTACCAAGTTCATACCAACACAATGGGGTTCTACAACGTCTTTCGTATAATGCTTCATATGGTGCCATCTTAATAGAAGCTTGATAACCATTGTTGTAGGAAAATTTAATGAGGGGTAGGGATTTCTCCCAATATCTGCCAAAGTCAATGATACACGCTCGTAGCATGTCTTCAAAAATTTGGATTACCCTTTTTGACTAGCCATCAGATTGAAGGTGAAAGGCAGTACTAAGGTTAACTCTGGTGCCCAGTGCTCCTTGCAATGTTCTCCAAAATCGAGAAGCAAACATGATCTCGATCGGATATGATAGATTGTGGTACTTTGTGAAGTCAAATAACTTCCTTGATATACAAGTTAGCCAACTTAGGAAGTCCGTAGTCAATTCTAACCAGTAGGATATGGGCTGACTTGGTGCAACGGTCCACAATGACCCAAATAGCATCATGTTTAGAAGGAGTTAGGGGCAAACCACTAACAAAATACATAATGATTTTCTCCCACTTCTGCTGCGGTAGATCAATGGGTTGCAGTAATTTGGTAGGGACATGGTGCTCAACCTTGACACGCTAGCACGTAAGGCACTTGGACACAAATTCAACTATGGCTTGCTTCATGCCCGGCCACCAATAGAGTTCCCGAAGGTCCTTGTAGATCTTTATAGAACCCGGGTAGACTGAGAAAGAGCTTGATTGAGCTTTCTTGAGAATATCGATGCAAAGAGATTCATTATTGGGTACAAAGACCAGATCACGAAAACACAAAAGCCCTTCAGAACTAAATCTAAAGTTGAGATTATCTTGCAACATAGAAATGATAAATTGAAGTTCTGGGTCTTGGTTTTGCAATGCATTGATCCTTAAAATAATAGTAGACTGAACTTGAAGTTCAACTACGAGACAATGATGCATTCAAAGTTAGAAGTGAGCATTGATAGCTCGAGGAGCTACAATACAATGGGTTAACAATAAGCCGGTGTCCTAGACAATGCACAAAATTTAATGTCTATTAACAATACTTACTAGGTAGAGGTTTGCGGTTGAGTGCATCAGCGACAACGTTGGCCGTGCCCAGATGATAATCAATGACAAGGTCATAATCCTTGAGAAGTTCCATCTATCTTCGTTGTCGAAGATTCAACTCATTCTGAGTCAACAAATACTTGAGACTCTTATGATCAGTGAAGAGGTAACATTTTTCTCCTTAGAGGCAATGTCTACAGGTTTTCAATGCAAAGACAGCCGCGGCCAACTCCAGGACATGAGTGGCATAATTCATCTCATGTGGCTTTAGTTGTCTTGAAGCATAAGCAATGACTTTGCCTTCTTGCATCAATACAAATCCTAACCCGAGATGTGACGCATCACTATAAACTGTGTAGTCTTTTCCGAACTTGGGTTGGGTTAGGACTGGTGCGTGAGTTAAGACTTCTTTCAACTGATCGAAGCTTCTTTGTTGATCCTCGGTCCAAACACACAGAGCTTCCTTCCTCAATAGTTTAGTCAAAGGGGCCGCTAACATAGAAAATCCTTTAATGAATCTTCTATAATAACCAACAAGACCAAGGAAACTCCTCACTTCACCAATATTCTTCGGCGGGTGCTAGCCAAGGATGGCTTGGATATTCTTCGGATACACTTGGATACCTAAAGCTGACAAAATATGCCCCAGGAAGGCAACTTCGGTGAGCCAAAACTCACACTTGGAGAACTTGGCAAATAACTACTTCTCCCAAAGGGTTTGAAGCACAATGTGAAGGTGTTCTCGATGTTCCGCAACATTCTTTGAATAGATCAAGATGTCATCAATGAATACCACTGTGAATTTATCAAGATAGGGTCTAAAAACCAGATTCATCAAATCTATGAAGGCTATCGGGGCATTGGTTAGTGTAGACTCTTTTGGGAGATGTGTAAAGTAAATGCTAGCAAAAGGTGTAAAATATATAGTTTTGGGCAAGTTATGCCAAGAGTCTTTTGCGTGCAAGTATACACAGTCTACAAGTAATACAGCTTGGTAAGCTGAGTTATCAATCCCACAGGGATTGACTTGAATTCAATTGCTTGATTGTTACTTGTTTTGGTGGAAAAGTTGTTGTTTTGAAGAATATTTTGGATTTACTAAAAAGAAAAGAATATAATGAAGTAAACTGTTGGCAAGGAGGGTGCTTTTAATGAATGGTGAGTGTTAGCAGGGAATGCCTAGTTTTAATGTTGTTCATGTCAGCCGTTGTTGGCAACTGTCTTGGCATTGTTTGCTGAGCAGATTTAACATTAGTAATTCCTCTCTCGATGGTCATTGCCCTAAGTCGATTATGTAAAAACCCCTATATCTCTATAGTGAATGTTTTTAAATGAATCGAGTTATTTAAGAACCAATCTATACTCTGAGGGGGTACATATCACTTCTGAAGTAAGTTCATCTACTTGAATGACTTCTCTCGAAGCATCTCTCCCAAGTATCCAGCAACTGATCGTCGCCACCCAAGTTTGTTAAGATATTGAGGAGCAATGGGCCAACTATGTCAGCTCTCGCTTGGCAAAGTATTTAGAAAAATAGTAATGCCAGCTCTCGCTTGGCATTACAGTTAAAAACAGCAAGCATACCAGATAGAAAAAATTTGCCGAAATAGCTTTATTACCAAGAACTAAAACATAAACTTAACGTTTAAACCAAAACATCCCCCACCAACTATGAAATTAGTTTTTGGTGAGGGAGTTATCCAAAAAAACCATAATCGTTTTCAAATACATCATCATTAAAATAAAAATAAAATAACTTAAAACCAAAAGAATGGGCAAGAGGGGCCTCTCGATGCAGCCCTCAAATCTAGGCTCTCGGCCAAGTTGTTGAGCCACCCTTCCTCAGTGCGACCAATCGTCACTCGTTGAGATTCCAACACCTCACTTCGATCACTCCAAACCTTCACACTCATGATGATCTTTAAATGCTTGATCGATTGGTGTATATATAGGCGTGCAAGGGAAGGAGATAGGATAACTTTCTCATTCGAATTTCAAAATGCTCCAAGGATAAGAGATAAGCCTCATTCGATTGGTGTGATAGCTTATCAAGCTAGGGATGACGTCATCATGCCGATGTTGCCTTGGCACACAAGCTTGGCATGTCTTTGCCAACATTGCTTGGCATCACCTTATCTTCTATTTTTTTGGTGATTAGTCCATTAGCAATCTTTTAGGAGACTGATATTTTCCTATTTTTTCGGGTTCAACAATCTCTTGGCATGGCATCAAGTGCACTTCTCTGTCATCAAGTGTTTGGCACTATCTGGTCCATTTGTGCCAACAACTCTTGGCATTCTTCTTGGAAAACCTAATTGTGTTGCGTTCCGGCGCTAAATCCTATGCCAAACCTGCAAAAAACAACCTTTCACCCTGGCATAGACAGAAAACTAAACTCCTTATGCAAATGCATGATTCTGACAACCTAATGCAACTAAATGTACCTAAAAACAAGCAAGAGAATTGTAATATTTACATTAAAAACAATACTTTTGGAGAGGTAACACTCCCCCAAACCTAACTCATTGCTTGTCCTCAAGTAATACAAAGAAAGAAAAATAAAAATAGTGAAATAGTTACCTCGACAAAATTCTGGTTGGGATGCCAACAGATGTTGGCAAGCAAAATTTGGCTCTATTTCTGTCCTCAGTATCTTAGTGTAATTATGCCAAGCAAGTAGCAATTTAAGAGTAGCAATATAACTCTAGTTTAAGCTCATGAAGAGTGCATGATGTGTGGGCAATAAGAATCAAGTATCCTTTCACTCCCTTATCCACTTTTACTTCCTACACACATATTTTTATTTATACCCTTTTCCCTTTTTTCTTTTCTTTGCCGAGGGTCTTTGGCATTAACTTAGGCTTGCTTCATGACACTGTTTAGCGTGAGTGATAAGAGGGAGCATACCACGAATCCCCACCTTAATCCAGACATCAATAGGCTTTCTCTTCAACTCATACTCTAAGTTTTTGGACATAAGAACTAAGAGGGAGCAAACCACGAAGCCCTAAGTACTTATTATCCCTAGGTAGAGGAGAGTTTTATTGCCTTGGTAAAACATTGTTGGCTTATTCTTTTTTTTCTTTCTTCTTCATTTTGTTTGTTTTTTAATCTGAGCATAGCTTCAAACAGTCTAAGTTTGCTAAGGAACTAGATGCATATCACGTGTTAAGTGTACATTCATGTTCCTAAACTAGAGATCAATTGCCAAGCAATCCTGGCATACTATCCTGCTGGCATGGCATGACCACTAAGATTAAAATTTCCTCATTAGACAAACACCTAGATCAAATTAAACTTGCCTAACAAAAGTTAACATCCTTCAAAATTTAATTAAGGCAAAAAAAAATTTCTTTTTTAATGGTTTGGTATGCAACTATCTACATGACCTACATGGCATGACAAGAAAAATTTAAACATGAATGGCATGACATAAATGTGAGGAAATACACACCCCAAAACCTAAAGTTTGTCTCTTTGTTATTGAAAGAAGTGTAAAAGCCAAACTTTTTCCAAGGTTTGGGGGTGACATTAAAAAGGCAAAAAGGGGAGATTTTATTTCTATTTAACTTTCAAAACTCTACCCCGCCATTACCTTTCCATATTCTCTTTCCTACTTTTTTTCTTTACATTAAACACCCATCACATCTCTCCTCTTCCCCATGCCTCATAACTGCCACATCAACATTCTCTCTCCAATCACTTGTGGCAGTTTCCTTCCTATTAACTCCCCTCATCATAACTCCTTTTATTTTACTTTTTTACTTACTTCAAACCCTTCTTCTTCTTCATCAGTTTCTACCAAACTTCCCCCAAAACCCCTAATTGTACCAAAAATCTCTACCCTTCAATCAACCATGGTTCGTTGCAAGAACGTCACCAACGCCTCAAGTAGCGCACAAGCCCCACCCAGTCTGGCGTGTTCGTGCGTGGCGACCAATTTAAGTTTACAGCCATGACGATAAACAAATTTTATGGCTTGAAGAACATCGTCGACCAGCACACACCCTCTATTGGAGCTAAGGATGCACGAACGACCAAAGAAGTCCTTGAGGACTTATGCTTTACAGGAACTGAGTTAGACCCAACAAGTAGGTTAGAAGAGAGGGGGCGTTTGAAGCCCCATGCCAAGGTGTGGAACCATTACCTCAAAACCCGCTTAATGCCAACCTCTCACCACTTAATTGTGTCTCTCAGTAGACTCCTCCTCTTGCATTCCATTCTCCATGCAAGATTGATCGATGTGGGGAAGGTAATCGTTGAAGAAGTTTATGCATGTTTAAAGAGGAAGTCTAGCCCTCTCATCTTCCCCAACCAAATCACGACCCTCTACGAAAAGAAGGAAGTTTATGAAGACCTAGAAGAAGATGAGGTACAAAAAGGGAAGAGTGGATTGACCCCTGACCAGATCCCTGTGCTGAAAGGATTTGATGAAGATGCCCTAGCAGAAACCTTAGAGGGTGGAGCGAAAACAGTTGTTGCAGCAAGGATTGCATCTTTGGTAGCCTCCACTAGGCGCATGCAGGAAGAGATGGACGAGATGCGCAGTGACTTGCATACTTTTTTCAAGTATGTCAAGGAGATGGATGAGGTGACGAACTCTTACTTTATGAAGATGCCGCCGCACATGAACAAAGATTTCCCTTCCTTTCTAGAGCCCATCATCACTGCCACAAGGAGCATCACACCAAAGACGACCACTGCCCAGCGTACAACTCCTGCACCAAGAGAACTACTGCTCATCGATCGACCTCTGCACAATCAGAGCTAGCTACACAAGAGCCAGCCCCTGCTGATGCCACATCAAGCCCTTGCCTGATGAGGAAGAGCAAAAAAAAGGCCCCAATGGATGCCCTGCCACCTGAAACTCCTGTTGATGATCCTGTCACCATTGAGAGTGATGATGATGAGATGGCTAATGACAATCCTACCCCTACACATGCTCAAACTCCAGATGCCACGACGAGAACTAGACGCCGCCTGAAGTGCTTTGTCGGTCGTGTTTGGAACACTCCTACTGAAGGAAGTGACACTTGGGATGACTAGCATGACCAGCTAGACTAGGACGAGTAGGCCCTACCACCACAACCAGCAGACGAAGAGGAGCCCATTTTTGTGCTTAAGAAGAAGTGTATCCAGCACAAGGTAACCATGACGACAACACCAAAGTAGGACCGTAGAGAGGTACCTCACATTTGCATTTCATTTTAGTTTAGTTAGTTTCATTTTCATGCATTGACGACACTACATCCTTCAAGTTCTGGGGAGTTAGTGCCAATAGTTAAGCATTTGCATTTGTAGCGAGGAACAAATTTTTTGCTATGACATGTTGTTTAGTTTAAAGATAGTTTTTATGAATAAATTGAGGATGTCCAATGATGAGTATTTAATCTTTATGGTTGTGGATTGAATGTACATGACTATTGAGATTGGTAGAATTAACTTTAGGGCCTGATGCTTTGTGATTAAACTACTTATATGATTGCATGCTCTCTATGCTTAAGAGTGTTGGAAAACTTTTATGAAAAGAACTCTTGCATGCCTTTGTATGAATGCTATTAATGAGCTTGAATGATAAATGAAATCGTGAAAGGCTTTATTGAACTCCTTTTTTGTTTATTGCATGTGTTGAATTATGAATAAATGCTTCTGCATTGCTATAAAGGGACACTCCTTTGTGCGTTGTTTTCCCTGGATACTGCGTTTAAATAAATGGCAGCAACAACATATGAGTGAATAAAAGTTGTCACGAGATTATTGTGCCTACTAGCTCCAGGGTGAGATGTTTGCTCCATGTTCATCTAGAGTTAAGGACGGTGTGTGTGATTTGCTGATACTCCTCGTAGAAGCATCAAAAAATATTTAGAATTATGAGAGTAACATTGTGCTTAAATTGACATATGCATACTAGGTTATAATGTGTCAGCTAACGAGGATTGGATCAATAAATACGAAGCGATCATACTTAAGAATGGTTGAGCAAGTATTGGTTTGATGGTGACTTATCGAAACTAAATGCAAAGAAAGTAAAGTAGCTATGATCAAGAAAAACATATTTTGCAGTAAATAATCAGATAATTATGGAAGCTAGGTTTATTGCCTAGGAATTATGCTTGATTACTTATTTCAATGCTATAGCGACTGGCAATACATGTTTGCGTAAACCAACTAAAAACTTTATCTACTCGACAAGGTTTCTAATTAACTTTTGACTCTCTCAATGCCTAAAAGTTTATAACAATGAAACTAAGGTAATACATATCTGCGTGAACCGTAACAACTATATTATATGTTCAAGTTCCCCTTATTAGTCATTGAAATCCTAAACTTATGTCTAAGCCAAATTAAGACTAAGTTAACAGCTTAGCCTCACTATTCACGTTTGTTTAACCTAACTCTCTCGATATTAGGCCACGGATCAATAGTTAAAAGGCCTTTCTTGACAGCTCTTACAATAACTACACATGAAGGATGATGAATAGAGCGGATAAAGGAAAAGAACTATAACATTAAAACAAAGTATTCAAAACATAATATCCTATAAAACAATAGACCCAAATAAAAGTATTTAGCTCATGTCTAAGACTAAAACATCCATAATAAAATAATTAAAACCATGGCAATTTATCAAGTAAGGAATATAAAAGGGTCAAGCCTCCTCGACGATCTCCTCCAAGCTTTCTAATTGTTGGTGTAGGCCCCGCACTCATTCAGCCTCTCTCGTTGGCTTTTATCGTGTAGAGACTCCTTTAGAACTTCGAATATGATGGATCTCCTATAACTGAATACTAAGGGCAGCCATCTATGATTCAACTCTCTTTTTTGTGGCCCAAGTCTCCTTTATATAGGCGAGACAGCTAGGGTTTTGAAACCCTAAAGTACACGAACCCTCTTTAAAGAGGATCTTGTATTCCCGCTATCTTTAATGAGTTTCGTATCAGGTGAGAATCCACGTAAGCCAAAGTTAGATTTATTCTCAACTCATCTTGCCTCGTCATATTCTACGAGAGGTGTGGTATCCTTCCTGCTCCAACATTCCTCCAGCTCCGATAGATCCTACGCATGCACCATAAAACACTACATTTCTCATTCAAAGTACCAAAGTATATAAGAACTAAGCGCAAGCAGTGTAACTCCCTAACTACATGCCAATTGTACACAAACTAATCCTAAATGCAACTAAATGAGCTTAAACACATGCAAAAGCTAATTAAAAAGGGTATGTAAAATAGGTTATCTACACAGTCATGAAATACCCCCAAACTTGAAATATTACTTATCCTCATGCAATGCAAACTAGAATAAACTAAAACATGAAAAACAAAAACATAAATGGGCCATTGTTTCAGAGGTTCCAACTAAGCTATGATGACAAGAATTCCAAGACATGTTACAATAGTAATTCATTCCTCAACTAATTTAAATAAATGCAATACATTAGAGCTTACAGTTTTGTTCCAAGGATCAATTCTACTGTAGGTGTAGTGGGTGTTGTGTCACATGCATTCATCACTTAATAACCTTTGAAAATTTTAAGGATTTCTCTCTTTTGTTGCCTTAGCATTTTCTTTTTCATTTTAAGCACAATGTTGTACTCTTGTATCCCCCTCTACCCAGCCTAGATGCCCGACCGAACCGAGCGAGTCACACGGTGAATATGGAAGTAAACTGGAAAAGTTTACCTCAATAAATGACCCTATATTTTTCTTTCTATATTATCTAGATGCACATTATCATCCTATGTGATTAGAACTCGCAGCGGAAGAAATCTCAACTCAATCAGACATCGATTAGACATTTGTTTGACAACATTCATGTTTTATGGACCAAATTTTAATTTTTACAAATTATAGGGACTAAAAACAATTTTAAGTTACAACCCTTTAATTAGTCATATTTCATGCCACGACGTCAAATCTCAACTCAATTCAATCATTCAAACTCATTTAATTACATATATAATATTTAGGGACTGAAACGTAAGAAAATATAATCTCAAAAGGATGCCAATTAACTAAGAAAACAACTGAGCGTATCGATACACCCAAGCTCGTATCTATACGTACAAGCCCGTATCGATACGCCCAAGCCCGTATCGGTACGTGAACTTCCAGTACGTCTCCCCTGTTTTGATATCCTCGAACATGTATCGGTACGCCCATGTGTATCAAAACATCCCATTTTTCCCTTTTAGACCGTCTCGATATGGGTCCCCACGTACTGATACGCCAAGCTTGATTTGGCTTACCCGTATCGATACAATGGTTCGCGTATCGATACGCCTGGGCCTGAATGCCCCATTTTGTTGTTTTTCATTCTTTTAAGGTTTCAAACTAATACCAACATGCCTTAAACATAATCACAAACATATTAGAAACCAAATCATGCTAATCCAACACTAAATTATCATCAAGAAACATCACCATGCTTTAAAGGAAAATCTAGATGCATGCTTCCTAGAGAAAAACTATCCAACATCCAAAACATTAATCCCAAGCAAAATCAACATATAATGGCCATTTACAACTTCAAAACAAAAATATAAACTTGTTCAAAATAGGGAGTTTACAAATACACTCCCAAATCAACAATGAACCCCAATGCCTTTATTACTAAAAGTCTAGTTTGAAACCATACTTTCAAAGAACGAAGCCCTTGGATCCTCCTTGCTCACTTGTTTCCTCCACTCCTTTAATTCTCTACATTGATGGACAAAGAGAGCATAAGCACACTAGGATTAGTGAGGAGTGCTCAAAACAAAATACCATTATTGCAATTTGAAAACATTTTCTCAAAACCATTGAAAACATCATTTCAAACCACTTGTAAAACACCATTCCTTGAATACCATGCAATTAAACCTTTCTAAAACCAGCATATTAAACTACATACATCATGTATAATGGATAAACAGAAAATACCATTGCTAAACCTCAATTTAAGCTTTCCCATGCATAACACCCATATGCAAGGTTTAAAGAAAAAACATGTATAAATCAACATTATACCACAGCATCATCAACATGATACATTAAGAATTATATTGACTTACAAGTGATCTCAAACCAAGTTCAATGTAACACCCCACGCCCGGGTTAGGAGCGAGAGGCGTTACTCAAAAAGAACACATATAACAAAGTGATCATACACATGTAAACATAGAATCAATCATATAACATCAAACAATCAGAGTCGTGCAACTTATAACTCATATAACATTCTATAACATACAAAACACGTATAAACACATATAGGTGAGCCAACAAAAACTTTCCAAACTAACATTCATGTAACTTATTTTAACATTCTATTAACTTGTATACACCTCTAATCGTGCTTCTTTATTCTAACACCATATAAGAACAGAACAATCTACATGATCCCTATGTCATATTCAAACTAACATATAATACATGGAAAGAACAAAACTTAACTCATTTTCATGTTACCATTACATTATCAAATAATCAAACTACTATTATACATAACTTATCCAAATCAAACACATGTATATGTCTAATACCATATTAGAATCAACCGAAAGCATATAAGGATTAGTTTCGAATGGAATTATGAACAACCTAGGGCATCCGAATGAAACCTAGCAATCCACAATGAATTTCTTTTCAAATTAAACCTCTAGATGTAATATACATACCTATATTCTTGAATCATTAACATATACAATCTTCTATATCATAAATCATTCAAATACATACATGTAAACCAAGGGAAGATCTAGATACAAGTTACCTATCATTCAACCTTTCAATCATATTCAATATCAATCAATCATTTAGCAAAACGCATTAACATCACATAGAATATGTAAGATTCATATCAAAGTCTTGATCACACATCAACCTTATATATATACATCTCCAAAACATACCCAACATACTTCAAACACATTTGATCAACCCAACATAACATATTTACTCATGGCTTATATACAAACTCAAGCTATCATATACAAGGTTCCAAAATGCATGTGACATGACTCTAACACATATAACTATGCCACCATCTAGGAGACTAAGCAAAACTATATCATACTTGAGTTCTGGCTTGTGATTGCTCCTGGATCAAAATAGATAGCTTTCGGATATCAGAGACCTGTTGTTTGGAAGAAGGAAACAGAAGAATGATAAGTACAAATTGCACTTAGTGAGGAAGTTCCTATAATTTACTAATTCAATCTTTTAAGTGTTATTCATATAAACAAGGTTACCTAGCTAAGCTTAACACCAAGAAAGTCACACCTAGCTAGTTCATTTCGTGCTTAGGAAGACTTAGCTAGTTTTATTCATTTCATGAAATCAAGTTATATAAACAAACTCATAAGCCATATCAAACAATCATACCATTGAATAATAAAATTAAAGAACAAGAATCATATCATATCATTGATCACATTTTCATATCACTTAAATAGGGTCACTATCCATTTCAAACATAACAGTCCATGTAACATATGAACATATAATATTTCACCATTTCACGTATCATATAAAGTCTTATTATAAGTGTCAATTGGTACCAAGTACCATCATATAACAGTAGATGCTTAAAGTACCAAAAGTTAGTAGATACACAATGTATCAAGGTGTCTAACTACACCATTCCACTTGTAACTTGTAACAGTAGATGCTCGTAACATAAATAGGTGACTAACAACCTCCAAATTAGTAGAGCTCAGACTCTAAGGCATGCCCTTCTACCTAAAGACCACTAGTCAACCGAGGACTTATTAAGTCTTTTAAATTTTCAACCATATCAACCAAGTATTCCACAAACATGTTACAAGGTCATTTAGGCAATACATGTTACAAAATCACTAAGCATATACCAATTCATCAATCATACCATTTCCAGCAAACTTAATATGATATTTCACTCAAGTATACATAAAAAACAGTGTCGTAAGATCACATATCAATCCACTTCATCAAACTCAACAAGCCAATACATCATAGCAAACAACAAAGATTACTAACATTCTTAACTAGCATTAAACATGTAACATATTATTCATTTCCTTTAATCCTTCTTCCATTGCATTTTAAATTACCAAACCTTCATTAGATACATTTCATGCTTCATGTTAATTCATTAAGTAACATAAAAACTTTGTTAAGCTTCCGGTAATCGATGCAAAGCCGCATCGTGCCATCTTTCTTTTTCATGAACAGGACAGGAGCACCCCAAGGAGATACGCTGGGTCGGATGAATCCCTTGTCCTCAAGTTCTTGGATTTGTTTCTTCAATTCTTTCAGTTCAATCGGTGCCATTCGATAAGGCGTAATGGACACATGATTAGTTCCGGGTTGAACTTCGATCTTGAATTCAACTTCCCGAGTTGGAGGTAGGCCAGGGAGTTCCTCGGGAAAAACATCGGTAAATTCAGGTATAACAGGTATTTCAAGTAAACCAAAATCAAGCTCATCTTTTAGTGCCATAGCGGAAAAAATAGAGGTTGGTTTCTTGTCTATCAATAGAATGGATTCTTTTCCTAAACCCCGTAAATATAACCTTCGGTTTTGACAATCTACCCAAGCTTCATGTTTCCCCAACCAGTCTAGTTCTAAAACTAGATCGAATTCACATTTAGGTAACACATATAGATCACTAGAGAAAGGAACATTTCGAATAGTAACTTGGCATTCTCTACAGATCAAGTTAATTGGCAAGTTTCCTCCTATCGGGTTTGAAACTCCAAGGTTCGATTTTACTATTTTAGGCTTCAAGTTTAGTTCATCTAACATATATGAACAAATAAATGAATGTATTGATCACGAGTCTATTAAAGCGTAAACAAGTTTAAGGTTTTGTTCAACTGTACCCGCAATAACATCGGGAGATTCTTCTTCTTCTTTGCCATGAATGTGGTAGACACGAGCTGGGGCTCGGGATTCTTGGTGAGTAAGAGCTTTCGGATGGGCAGCCTTGCCTTTCCCTTGATTACCCGATTGAGCTTGTCTCAGGTTCTTGTTTTGGCCAAATGGCACAGAGCTCGGATTAGAATGTCGAGCTGAAGACTGATCACTTCTCTTCGGGCAGTCCCGGATATAATGGTCATCACCACCACAAGAAAAACAGAGATTAAACTGAATTCGGCATTGGCCGAAGTGTTGCTTTTGACAGAACTTGCAAGTAGGAACTTTCTCTACATTTCATGTGCTATTAACAGAGACAACCGGGATGGCCATCTTACTCGAGTGTTGAGCTTTAGATGGATAGTTACTTCGAGTAACATGAACATAGGTGGATGAGGCTTCTTTCTGATGTTTAGGTTTCTTCGACCACTAGGATCTATCATCGCCTTTTCACTTCTTATCAAGCCGATAACCGCTCTTCCGTTTCTCCGCGATTCTCATTTTAGATTCGGTGGTGATGACTTGATTCACAAGGGTTTGAAAGTTCGTAATAAAGAGGGTAGTAAATATAAGACTTAATCCATTGCTCAGCCCATCAATGAACATTTTGCACTTGTCTTTCTCGGTTTTAATGTACTCCGAGCCGTACTTGCAATATTTTCAAAAATCATCGACGTATTGTTCAATCGGCCGATTGGCCTGCTTCAGATACAAGAACTTCTTTCAACGATCAGCTAGGTATTGTTCATTGATTTACTTTTTCTTGAACTCATCGATAAAGAATTTCCACGTAACTGACTCGGTAGGGGCGGTTAGAGTCGTGGTCTCCCACCAGCTTAGGGCTTCATCGGCTAAAAGTGCGACCGCGCAGTCAAGTTTATGCTCGTCCGAGCACTGAAGTTGTTCGGTCAGAATTTGTGATGTTCTTTCAAGCCAATGTTCGGCTTCCTCCGGCTTCTCCTCATTTTCTCTGGTGAATGTAAAAGCTCGATGTTGCACGAGCTTGTCGATCGGGGCTCGTTACGGGGCAGCAACAACCGGGGATGGTTGTTCTCATCTTATGTTCAGTACCAAATGATCGAACATCTTCTTCATACTAAGGAGACATTCTCGTTGAGCTGTTTGAAGTGTCAGATTTTCCGGTTGTTGAGGGACTTGTTCTTGAGGTTGTTCGGGTTGAACGGGGGGTTGCTTTCCAACACTATCCCTATTGTTACTTGATGATCCATTGGGCATTTCATTGTCACGGGCTAGATTAGTTGCAGACATTCTATTAAGAATTTAGAAAAATTCGAGATTAGAGAGCGAAATCACAAGCAGTTCGATATAAGACTCCTAGGTGGTATAGTGCAATCGTATATGATGCATGACATGCTTCGGACGACTTTAGGACCTATAACCTAAAGCTCTGATACCAATTTATGTAACACCCCACACCCGAGTTAGGAGCGAGAGGCGTTACTCAAAGAGAACATATATAACAAAGTGATCATAACATGTAAACATAGAATCAATCATATAACATCAAACAATCAGAGTCGCGCGGCTTATAACTCATATAATATTCTATAACATACAAACATGTATAAACACATATAGGTGAGCCAACAAAAACTTTCCAAACTAACATGCCTGTAACTTATTTTAACATTCTATTAACTTGTATACACCTCTAATCATGCTTCTTTATTCTAACACCATATAAGAACAAAACAATCTACATGATCCCTATGTCATATTCAAACTAACATATGATACATGGCAAGAACAAAACTTAACTCATTTTCATGTTACCATTACATTATCAAATAATCAAACTACTACTATACATAACTTATCCAAATCAAACACATGTATATGTCCAATACCATATTCGAATCAACCTAAAGCATATAAGGATTAGTTTCGAATGGAATTACGAACAACCTAGGGCATTCGAATGAAACCTAGCAATCCACAATGAATTTCATTTCAAATTAAACCTCTAGATGTAATATCCATACCTATATTCTTGAATCATTAACATATACAATCTTCTATATCATAAATCATTCAAATACATACATGTAAACCAAGGTAAGATCTAGATACAAGTTACCTATCATTCAACCTTTTAATCATATTCAATATCAATCTATCATTTAGCAAAACACATTAACATCACATAGCATATGTAAGATTCATATCAAAGTCTTGATCACACATCAAACTTGTATATATATATATATACATCTCCAAAACATAGCCAACATACTTCAAACACATTTGATCAACCCAACATAACATAGTTACTCATGGCTTATATACAAACTCAAACTATCATATACAAGGTTCCAAAATGCATGTGACATAACTCTAACACATATAATTATGCCACCATCTAGGAGACTAAGCAAAACTATATCATACTTGAGTTCTGGCTTGTGATTGCTCCCGGATCAAAATAGATAGCTTTCGGATGTCAGAGACCTATTATTTGGAAGAAGAAAACAGAAGAATGATAAGTACAAATTGTACTTAGTGAGGCAGTTCCTATAATTTACTAATTCAATCTTTTAAGTGTTATTCATATAAACAAGATTATCTAGCTAAGCTTAACACCATTTAACTTGTAACTTGTAACAGCAGATGATCGTAACATCAATAGGTGACTAACCACCTCCAAATCAGTAGAGCTCAGACTCTAAGTCATGCCCTTCTACCTAAAGACCACTAGTCAACCAAGGACTTATTAAGTCTTTATATTTTCAACCATATCATCCAAGTATTAGGCATTCTAGCCACCTTTAACCTATCAAACAAGCCATAATTCATTCAAAACAAATTATTTTCCATTCATTAATCAAATCCCATGTTTCTTAGCAAATTTTCAAGAATTTATTAACTAGCATTTAAATACCTAATTTTTTCCCCAAATTTACCGAATACCCAGATTATTTTCATATTTATTCTTCCTGTGACCAGTCTTGTTCTAACTCAATTTCCAGTAATTTTTATGAACATTTTCATGATTCCAAGACCTCTATCCTATAGTAAATTCAATTCCCTACAACATTGTCCTATGGAAATATTTCTATTTTTGACTCTAACATGTTAAAAAATGCAATTTTCTACAGGTTGTTTAATGTGTACGAGTTCTGGGCAGATTCAAGTTCTAAGTTTAATTCATGTGTATTTCCAGATTTTATTCAACAAATCCAGTAACCCAGCAACATAATGAAGCATTTAACAGGATTTTCTAGCAACAATTTTACAATAAATTTAACAAGATTAACCCTAAAATTTAAGGACACAATCGGGTAATCAACAATACACTTACATGGATTAGATAAGAACATGCATGTATCCCTAATGAATTTCCAGCCCAAACTTATGTGTATGTTCTTCAAACTTTCATCACTCTCTCTCTCCCTCTATGGTTCGGTGGTGAATAGATAAGATGATGATGAAAATGCATGTATTTTTTTTTTGGTTTAATCTCTTTGTTGGCCGAGTGTCCTAGTTGTAAGGTTGAGTGGGACACATATTTCCTTCTCTTCCATATGTTTTAAGCCATAACATCCCACTAACATATTTTATATATATATATATATATCATATTAGTTTAAAACTTAATCTAGTATAATTTCCACCATCTTATATTATATACCACGATATTAATTCCCACTAATGTATGTATAATCTATGTATTATAATAGTAATTTACATGTTAACTTCCACTAACGTAGGTTATATATTATAATAACATCAATCCTATTAATTCTAAATATCATTTATACATATATTTACACTGCCTTTCATTTTCCATTTCACCTATTACATATATACATTAGTCATTTATTTTATAATTATACATTTTTAATTCTTTCAACCTCGAAATTCATATTAGATTTGGAAAATGTTTACACTTTCCTTTCTAATTTCTTAGGATTTTAACTAGGGTGTTTTTAGGGTGTTACATTCAATTTCTAAAATATCATATTGAATACATGTATTCAACAAGTGTTCAAACAACACTTCATACATTCTCGCCGGCAAAACACAAGGTTTAGACACGGGAGTTTTCGGTACACATAAACCCCTCCACTGTTGTGACACATGTGGTGGAGTATTCGGTACACCTCATAAACTACCCCTCAACACCACTCATTGGTAGATGTATAATCCACTAACGGGCGGTTTAGGTACTCATAAACCCTTATATCGTTAGGGTACTTGGATGGAGTATTCGGTACGCCATATAAACCCCCTCCACATCCAAGGCGACTTTTATAGTGCACTAACAATCCTATGGCCGACCAACTATATTTGATAATATTTTTAACCACATCACTTGCTAATATAATTCATTATTCAACATTAACCCATTGTTTTCATATGCATAAACACAAAACACTTTTCCAAAGCAACAACTCATGTTTTAAAACAAGTATAAAATACATACTTGCATGGATCATTTAGCACGTGCATCCTTCATCTTTTCATGATTAAAAACAGCACATCACATACTTAAAAACATGCATAAACAGTAGGTAAATCCATGTAAAACAACATGCCTTGAATACCATACACTTAAACCTTTCTAAAACCAGCATATTAAACTACATGAATCATGTATCATGGATAAACAACAAATCCCATTGCTAAACCTCAATTTAAGCTTTCTCATGCATAACACCCATATGCAAGGCTTAAAGATAAAACATGTATGAATCAACATTATACCACAACATCATCAACATGATACATTAACAATTATATTGGCTTACAAGTGATCTCAAACCAAGTTCCATTTTCAAAATATCATAACGGATACACGAATTCAACAAGTGTTCACACAACACTTCATACATTCTCACCGACAACACACAACGTTCACACACGGGAGTTTTTGGTACACATAAGCCCCTCCACCGTTGTGACACTCGTGGTTGAGTATTTAGTACACCTCATAAACGACCCCTCAACACCATTCATCGGTAGATGTATAATCCACTAACGGAAGTTTTTGGCACCCATAAACCCTTCTACCGTTAGGGTACTTGGATGGAGTATTCGGTACGTCATATAAACCCCCTCCACATCCAAGGCGGCTTTTATAGTGTACTAACATCCCTATAGCCAACCAACTATATCTGATAATATTTTAAACCACGTCACTTGCCAATATAATTCATTATTCAACATTAACCCGATATTTTCATATGCATCAACACAAAAAAATTTCCAAAGCAACAACTCATGCTTTAAAACAAGTATAAAACACATACTTACATGGATCACTTACCGTGTGCATCCATCATCATTTCATGATTAAAACCAGTACATCACATACTTAAAACGTGCATAAACAATAGGTAAATCCATGTAATCAAAAACAAGTGCATAAACCATTTCGAAAAAGAACGACTGAGAGAGAAAAATCCACTTATACTTACTCCCGAACTTATACAAGCATTTCAAGCTCAAATATAAGCTCCCAAACCACCTTCAAATCTTTTAAAAAGTTGCAGGTTTCGTTCTCACTCACCGACGTGCAAAACATCAATTCACCAACACGAATTCAAACGTCTAAAGCATCCAAAGCTTCACTAATAGCTAAGGAATCAACCTCCCCTGTTTTAACCACACAAAACCAGAGGCACAACGCATCACAATGCATTCATAAACCCAACAATAACAATCCTCAACATTGTCTTGCTAAATGCTACCAAACGCCCATCTGAAACAACCGAAATCAACATCGATTGACCTCCAAACGTAACCCAGCCAAAACCTAACACTCTTAACCATAAATTATCATCAAAAGACATCTAAAAACTATTTCACAACATTCTTATACTTCTAGCAACCATTACACCACCATAATTCCCCAAAAACACATAACTATCAATCTACACAATTAGAGATTCTTATGGTTTTGGGATTCCAATGTTAAAACCATTATTTCAACATTATAAAACATTAAAATCATGATTAGAATCAATCAAAAATCCAGCAAAACAAGTCCAATCCGAAAATCACATAAATCCATAAATAAAACCTTGATTTAATCATATCAACCAATTAAATCATAAAACCACATTAGGAAACACATTTAAAGAGTCACGAAATTAGGAATTTCGATAAAGAACCTTGAACATAGGAGAAAAATGAAAATTACCTCTAATCCCTTTCTTTTCCCTTAATTGGAAAGATTGGATTGAAATCTTCAAGAAAACAATTGAAGCTTGTTGTAGAAATCAAAGGAAATCATTTAAGAACCAAAGTTGAATGAAAACGAATAAATCTCTGGAAATTTTAGAAGAGAAAAGCTAGTTTGGCTAATGAGAAAGTAGATAAAAAGTTGAGAGAAAAGAAGTTACGTAAGAAAATATTTTGTTTAACTAAACTCATTTATTAAAACTTTCTCATCCTTAATTTCCATTTAATTAAAAAATTTGTTAAAAAGTAGAGAGAAATGTGATATTTATTAAAAAATGATTAAAATAAAATTTCTCCTTAAATATTCAAAGTTCTGACCCTTTACAAAACAGTCACCAAAAACAGTTTTGCCAAAATTACATTTTAGTCACTAGTCCAAAATGTCACATTTCCAAATTGTTTTTCTAAAAATTGATTTCACCATAAATAAACATATATTAAATAAGGATTTTTTTTACCATTTTCCATATTTTTATCTCGCATAAATATTCCAATCCCGAATCTGACTCGAATCTTTAACCTGGTCCACCGGACTGTCTAATTAACCCATAAAACACTAGGCCCAAAACCAGGGCGTTACAACTCTCCCCCACTTAGGAAATTTTGTCCTCAAAATTTTATCTGGAGGAAAAAGGTGTTGAAACTGTTTCAACATGTCCGCCTTGCTTTCCCACGTGGCTTCCTCAACACCTCGATGTTGCCACAACACCTTTACAAGTTCAATTTTCTTACCACGAAGAAATTTTCTATTAGAATCAAGGATCTCAATAGGTTCCTCATCATAAGACGAATCCAGTCGCAACTCAATATCCTCCACTACCATAACTTGCGACAGATCCGACCTATATCTCTACAAAATCTACACATGAAACACATCAAGAATTTTCTCTAACTCGGAAGGCAACCTCAACTGATAAGCCACAAGACCAACACGTTCCACAACCTCATATGGTCCAATAAACCTTGGAATAAGCTTACCCTTACGCCCAAACCTCATCACCTTCTTCCAAGGCAACACTTTCAAAAACACACGGTCGCCAACCGCATACTCAATCTCCCTACGCTACAAATCCGCATAGGATTTCAAAAGCACAAATCCACATGACCAATATAATTGGGAGGTAAGTTTGTGATTGACCTCCAAACTTAACCCAGACAAAACCTAACACTTTCAACCATCAATTATCATCAAAAGACATCTAAAAACTATCTCACAACATCCTTATACTTCCAGCAATCATTACACCACCATAACTCCCCAAAAATACATAACTATCAACTACACACTTAGAGATTCATATAGTTTCGGGATTCCAATGTTAAAATCATTATTTCAACATTATAATAAATCAAAATCATGACTAGAATCAACCAAAAACCCAGCAAAACCGATCCAATTCGAAAATCACATAAATCCATCAATAAAATCTTGATTTAATCATATTACCCAATTAAATCATAAAACCACATTAGAAAACACATTTAAAGAGTCAAGAACTTTGTAATTTCAATAAAGAACCTTTATTAAGGAGAAAAATGAAAATTGCATCTAATCCCTTACTTTTCCCTTAAATGGCAGGATTGGATTGAAATCTTCAAGAAAACAATTGAAGCTTGTTGTAGAAATCCAAGGAAATCATTCAGGAACCAAATTTGGAAGAAAAAGGAATAAATCTCTTGAAATTTTAGAAGAGAAAGGCTAGTTTGGCTAATGAGAAAGTAGAGGGAAAAGTTGAGAGAAGTTACGTAAGAAAATATTTTGTTTAACTAAACTCATTTATTAAAACCTTCTCATCCTTAATTTCCATTTAATTAAAAAATTTATTAAAAACCTAAATTAAAGGAAATAGATGATTAAAATAAAATTTCTCCTTAAAGATTCAATGTTCTGGCCCTTTACAAAACAATCACCAAAACAGTTTTGCCAAAATTACATTTTAGTCACTAGTCCAAAATGTCACATCTCCAAATTGTTTTTCTAAAAATTGATTTCACCAAAAATCAACATATATTAAATAAGGATTTTAAACCATTTTCCATGATTTCATCTCACATAAAAATATACAATCCTGAATCCGACTTGAGTTTCTAACCCGGTTCACCAGACTGTCTAATTAACCCATAAACCCCTAGGCCCAAAACCGGGGCGTTACAACTCCCTTCATTATTTTTAGGTTTAAAAATTGTATCACTATGGCTTCAGCTTATCACAACTACTCTTCAGACCTGAAGATGGAGTATGGCAAACAGCCTATCCTCGAGCCCTACGAGCAGAGTCATCCTGTGAAGACTTTCATTCACTCTTATGAAAATACTACCATTCCTACCAAGGAAAGTTAAATGGAGTAAACACAACTCCCCTAGTGTACTGATCAGTGAAATGACGTCACACGATTTGTGCAAGCGTACACGGTTGATGCAAGTATACTATACATATGTAAATCTATCTAGTATCAATCCCATGAGGATGTTGTTCGGATGTCTACAAATCTCAGAGAAATAAGTAAGAAAAATAAGGTCAATGCGATAGGTAATGTCGAGGAAATGAAGGATAAATGATATAGGTAATGTCGAAGCAATGTATTGAAAATTAAAGTAGAAGCAATATAATGATGGCAGTGGGGTTCCCTCATGATTCATCAACAAAATAATGAATGCTAGCAAGAAATAAAAGAAAAGATGATTTTCGATGCAATAAAGCACATGAATATCTTACCAATCTCAACTTCAACGCTTAATCAAAGAATTATATGAGCCCACTCACCACACATTTCATTAATGTCCAAACAAGCAAATACAAGAACAATTGAGTCAACTTTCGTTGTACTCCCATACAACTTTCTTTTTCGTGATTGTTAACTTGAACTCTCACTACACCTCTCAGTGATTGTGGCTGCAATAAACATTTTCATGCATAAAAAAATTCAAGCCCAAAGATCAAATGTAACACCCCCTTCCCGGCCTGGTCGAGAACCAGGTCGGAGTGTGCTTCCTAAGAACATTATAATTCAATGCGATAAAATTTCAATTCATAACACCATATGATCAATGTAATAGTATTAAATCATTACCAAACATTCATTTTAGTCCAATACACCAATATGAAACGATAATTAATCATTTATGACCAATTCATAAGCTATTTCAAATTTTAGGGACTAAATGGTAAATCTGATAAATTAGAGGTTCTTCAATGCAATTTATTATACCATAAAGAAACTCAACATAATAATAACAAGCCTGAAAAATTTCATGCAATTTGGAGTTCATTTACTCTTCCAATTGACTTGTCCCAAATTCAGTGACCAATCTGTAAACATTGTGAACTGACAAATTATGCCTTTAACCAACTTAACTAACCCTCTATTGAAACACCTTAAGGTTGTTTCGATACAAGTGTACGATGGTCAACCTGAGTTGACTCTTCCCGTTTATATCGTATCGATACGGGCAAGCCCTGTATCGGTACGAGTTGACTCTCTTTGACTTTGACTTTGACCCAATTCGATACAGGTTAGACTCGTATCGAAACATAGGATTCTAGTAGCAAAATGTTTCGATATAGCTCCAAACTGTATCAATACGCCCTATTCCTAAAGTCCAATTATGCTTAACCGTATCGATACGCCATTACCCCGTATCGATACGACCTAACTTATAATGACATTTTTTGTTGGTTTTTAATCGAATTGACCTACCAAACAATGTTCAAATGCAATGAAACTTTACACATAATATTTCAATACAATAAACTACTGGCATGCCAAATTTCATCATCATTCGAATACGTTTACTAGGTTTTGACCTATGTGGGCCAAATAAGCCATTTTTACTAACTTTTAGCCTTACCAAAAGTCATTTTAGGGCCTTTAACAATATTATAACTTACACACATTACAAGCATATCAAAATGGTCACAAGAGACTAGTTCAACTACTTTGTCACCTTCCTAGGAATTCATAAGGTCAAAATACATTACTTTAGGCTTGTAGTGACTTGTCTCGCCTCGATTATCCGATCTTCAACCACGATGATCTCTCAACCTGAAATGCATGAGATGAGACACGTTAGGCATACATTTCCTAGTGAGGTAGTCATATGCTTTATAATAACAATGAGCAATGTAAGTACATATTCTCATGCTTGTCAATAACAATACCATGTTTCAATATACAATGTTTAACATATCAAATTCATTATTAATCCTTGGATTTAATCAAGATATTGGATACGCGAATTCCTACGCCTCGCCAAAACAATGAATGGTCCAATCCCTCCGCCTCGCCAAATGACCAATACAAAAACACATCTCTCGCCTCACCAAATCAATATAAGTCGTAGCCTTAGGACCGTAGTCCACTCGTACACCGAGCTCATGAATTCTATGGCATGCCAATTGTATCCAATGTACATTCAAATACAAGGTTTCAATGACAATAACCATATGCAATATTCAAGGATAATTCTGATGACAAATAACTTCAATATTATCAATAGTGAATGTAACACCCGAAAATCGGTAGTCGGAATTGGATTCCGATTATTGGATTATTGGTATTAAAATATTGAAATATTGAATCCTTGCTTTAGATTATGATTGTTAAAGTATTCTAATTGAATCAAGTCCTTAAGATTGCTTTGAGAATGCTCAAATTTGTGTTTGTGAGCTAGGCGTTTCGATACACTCAAACTTGTATCAAAACGGCCTAGGTAAGGTGTTTCGGAATGGTTAAGAGGCCTTCCGAAATAGTAGAACTGTAATAACTAACTTTTGGACTTTTGCTCAACCGTTTTAATACGGTCTCACTCGTTTCGAAACGGGTCCCTTGTTTCGAATAAGTTTAAGGGATAACTTAAAAAGAAATTATTTGGTGATGACTCACCAGCTTGCTTATCACCTTATCTCACGTGAATGATCAGGAAAGATAACTTATAGTCATCTATATGTTTAATTGGGAAAGGATAAAGAAAAGGTAAATAATGTTATTAAATAGCTTATCTTAGGTTGAAGGAAAGCTTCCTATTGGCTATTTGGGAGGTGGGTAATGATTAAAGTGATAATTCCTTTAAAATGAATTGGAGAAAAGAGAGCTCTCATCTTTTTATAGTTTCACCGAGATTCATTTTCATCTTTTAACTTTGAGATATCAAGCACACACCTCAATTGCCATCTTCTCCATCAATCTCAAGCACACGCCTTTCCATTAGTGAACCTAAAGCTTAGGCTTTCCTTGAATCAAGAACATCAAGTCATAGCTATCGATTGGGTAAGTGAAAGCCCTAAGTTAGCCATCAATTCTCTTGATTATTAGATAATCAATTTCAAGCTTAAAGATAAGTTTTGTCTATAGCTTATGGCTATTCAAGTATCGATATTGTCATATTGATTCTAATGATCCCTTATTTTTTTCCTAGCTCAAGAAGTGGAAAAGATTAATCCATCGTCTCCATCGAAAGCTAGGAATAAGGGTATCGCTATCCAAGAGCCTTAGAAGCTTCGGATTGTCAAGGTGATTGTAGTCAGAGTCTCAAGAGTGGCTAGGTGCCATCTCGAATCATTATTTATTGATTTACTTACCTTTTATTTTAAGAGATTTGCATGAAGCATTATTGTAAACCATGTTGGTAAGTTTTGGTAAGTATTGCATCGATTCATTGTCCATAGTATTACTATCATTGTCATGGAAATTATTGAAGCATTGACATGTAGAATCATTGACATGAGTTTTTGCTATTGCTTATTGACATGGAGATCATGATTGTTGACTTATGGATATGATATTGTTATCATCAAATTATTGTTATTGATATTGATGTGGAAACGTTGTATATGAATCATGGATATTGAATTATGGTTTATTAACCTTAGTTTCGAAGTATTGGACACAATTGGCATGCCATAGAATTCATGAGCTCATTAGTACGGGTGGACTGCGGTCCTAGGGCTACGACCTATATTAATTTGGCGAGGTGGAGGGATGTATTGAGTATTGGTCTTATTGGCGATGTCGGCGGGATTGACCATTTATTGATTTGGCGAGGAGGTAGAATTTGTGTATCCATATACCATGAATCGATCCAAGGGAACTATTGGTTATTGATATTGTTTGCTATGAAATATTGATATTGCCATTGATGACATGGTACTATGTTTCTATTTATGAATAAGGAGCATGTTAAGTATATTGCATAATAAATATTGTGATTATCATTGAAAGCTTGTTACATGGCATATTATGTTCATCCATGGTATTTGTGACTACCTCACTAGGCAAAGTATGCCTAATGCATTCCATTGCATCCATTTCAGGTTAGTCAAGTTTTGGATCGAGATCGAAGAAGTTGAAGCGTTGCACAAGTCACAATCAAGTTATAAGTAATGTATATGGACCCTTTGAAACTCCTAGTTTGTGGCAAGGTCTATGTATAAGTCTATTAAGTCTCTATTGATGTGCCTATGTTATGGTTAAGTGTTACACGTGTGTGATGTTAAGATGAGTCTTCTATGTAGTAAGAAATGGCCCTAAATGCATGAATTGGCATAAAAAGGTAAAAACCGGGTAAATGGATTCATATGGCTCTATAATTTGACATGCTAGTAGAAGTTATGGTTATAATATTGTGTGTGAAGTTTCACTGCTTTTGGATGTTCTTTGATAAGCTAAAATGATTAAAAACCAGCAATAATTTGTCATTACAGGTCAGGTCGTATCGAAACGGGTGATGATGTTTTGATACGGGTAAGCATAATTGAACCCAGGGCTCAGGGTGTATCGAAACAGTTTAGGGTCGTTTCGAAACATTTTGCTATTAGAATCCACCGTTTCGATACGAGTTCATAGCGTATCGAAACTGGTCAAAGTCAAAGGAAGTCAGCCCGTACCGATACAGGGCTTTCCCGTATCGATGCGAATAGGAAGGAAAAGTCAACATGGTTGGCCATTGTCCACCCGTATCGAAACAGCCTTGAGCGTTTCGATACAGGGTTAGTTAAAGTGGTTAAAAAGCCTGAACTGAAAGTTTGCATTGTTTATAGTTTAGTCACTGTATTTGGATGATTAAATTGAATGAGTAAATGATCACCGTTATGCATGAAATGTTGCAGGCTAATCAATGTTATACCTAATCGTGGTCTTTTTATGAATAGTCCCTAAAACTTGTAAAAGTTATAAAATGGTCTTAAATGGTTAATTGTGGTCTTTTTATGAATGAATTGGACTAATATGTATCTTGTTAATGTTTTGTTTGCATGATATTGATTAAATGTTGATAATAAGTTGAAATTTTATCGCACCAATTTCTGCTATGTTCATCGGTAACACGCTCTGACCCGGTTCTCGACCAGGCCGAGAAGGGGGTGTTACATTTTTGGTATCAGAGCTAGAGTTTAGTCATTTCTAGACTAAACCTATGCATGTTTGTATTGTTTGGTATGTTACTTTGCCACCTAGGAGTTATTCTATTGAGTATTGTGACTTGTCAACTAATTCGATCTCTTTTTAATATAGATATGTCTCAAACTAACGATTCTTGTGATAACGAGTTTGCTTCTGAATCCTAGACTCATGACGAGGAGGTACGAGGGGGAAATCCTTCGAATCCACAGAACCCTCATGTTCAGGGTGTGAAGCCTGAAGCACCTACGGCTCAGGCAGAGTGTTATCGGAACATGGCTGACATGTTTCAGCAATTCATGAATGTGATAAGGACTAATCAAGTTGTGCAACTTGCGCCACCTGTTGCTCAACCTCCTCGAGCCCCTATTGTAAGTTATCTCAATACCGAGCCTACACCTTCGCTGGTCATGATGATGACAATCCTGAAATTGCTGAGTATTGTTTAGACAATACCTTAAGAATCATGAATAAGCAATTACGGTGTTCGGATGAACATAAGCTTGAATGCGCCCTTGCATTGCTTGCTGATGAAGCTCTACAATGGTGGGAGACTACCATTCTTATTGTCTCTGAGGATACCGTGAATTGTGAATTCTTCCTTAAAGAGTTCCGTAAGAAGTACATAAGTGAATTTTATCTTGCCGAGAGGCGAAGCATCTTTCTTCATCTTAAACAAGGTGGATGGTCGATCGAACAGTACATCCATGACTTTTGCAAGTACTGTAGATATGGCGCTAAATTTATCAAGAAAGGGGAAGGAAAGTGTCAGATGTTCATTGTTGGACTCAACGATGAGTTACGTCCTATGTTCACAGCATTGTGCATCATTGATTTCCAAGATCTTGTGAACAAAGTTAAAGCTACAGAAGAAGCACAGAGAATTCAGAGGACTAGTGTGTCCTATAAGTCTGAAAAGAGAAATCTAGATGAGTCTCATTTCTCTGGATCTTTCAAGAAAGGGAAGCATCATGGCTCGGAGTTGAATGTGTATTCACAACCTTCCCAGTTCGAGTATTTTTGCTAAACCTCAAGTTATAGCTTGTTCCCCTTCAAGTGTCAAACCCATTGAGAGTGATGTTGGCTCTAGACAAGAGACAAGAATTTCAAAGTGTAATTTCTGTCAATGACGACACGAAGGGCAATGCCGTAAGAAGTTCGGTGCTTGTTTCTTTTGTGGAGAGTTGGGTCGCCTCATTCGAGAATGCCCGGAGAACCCTAACAAGCCTATTTCTGTATCGACTAATCCGTCCCCTGCTCAATCTTTTCGAGGCAAGGAAGCAAGGCAAGGATCCTTCGGAAAATTTGAAGGTTTGTAAAGTGTCCACAAGTTCTATATTTCATGCACATTCCATCTCATTTTATTGCTAATTTTAAGCACTTCTTAGGCATAATTAGGACCATGCATTACATTTTACAGTATTTATTTGATTTGCCTTGTTTCTATAGATTATCATTTATTTGGTGAAGAAAAGATATTGTTTTAGTGTACTTTTGGTTTTAGGTACTAAAGGCTGACAGGGGAAAGAGGAGCTGAGGATGCGATGCTAAGGCAGTGAACCAGGGAGCTGTACTGATAAAGTCCACATTCAAATCAAAGAAGTCAGAGTTTAAAGTCACACTTAATGTGGAAAGCTACTTTTGAAGACTTTTACTTCAAGAAGGACTAGACCTAGCTATTGCCTATATAAACTAATTGTAATTCTAATTCAAATCATCTTAGGTTTTCTTTAGGCATAGCTTAGGTTTTCTTGCCGCCGACATGTTCTAAATTTCTCTTTGGTTTGGGTTATGTTGTAATTAGTTGTGAGAACAATTGTTTAAGTTTTCAAGTTTTGTTTTTGCAATAAAATACTCTGAGTTTGCATAATTCATGTGCTTCACTTCTTCAATTAGTTCCAAAAGTCCAGTTGAAGATATCCATTTGTCGGGCACGAGAGTGTCAAATTGACGAAAGAATTAAGTATAGTCTCATCATGACGAGGTGTTGACTAATTCGGCTTAGACATAAGTTAGAATTTCAGCATCTAAAATGAGCAACCAAACGTTGACTGACTGTGTTAGGTTTACGCTGAGATTGCTAGGTATTGCCTACATCACGCAACAACAGAATCCTAGCCTAGACATCGGTAGGATCACTTCATAATTGCTTCGCCGAACTTGGAGTATATGCCAAACTTGTCGTCGGGACTTCTCTCCATCTCACCTGTCGGGACAGCGAAAGTTGCAAGAGTAGAATTCCGTCGTGGCATCAAAAGTTGTCACCGCCTCAATTTTCCATTAGCCGCCGAGGCAGTAGATTGTGGCAGCGCAAAACGACTTGACCTATTCAATGCAGTTTCACACTAAGCAGCAACATAACCCTGCCCTCTCTATCAATATGATCACTCCCTTAATTACTTGTGTTTTATTTTACTTCTCTTCTCAAACAACCATCTTACTTGTGCATTTACTTTACTTGTGCAGGAACAACAATTCGAACCAAGTTGTCCAATCCCTGTGGGAGACGATATCTTATATACTATAACTTGATAGGAGTGTGCACTTGCGCTCATAAATAGAGTACACCTAATCGCTCTACAAGTTTTTTGGGCCGTTGTCGGGGATTGGTAATAGCGAAATTCGTATTTATATTTCTGCACTTTTATTTTTATTTGCATTTAATTTTAGTTTTTATTATTCTTATTTTCATTCGAAAAACAAATTATTATGTGGGAAAGTGCTTATTCAGGTGCCCCACGAGTTAAGGGCAGCAATATTTGGGAAAGTTCTTGTGAATTTTGTGAAGGCAATCATGCGTTCGACAGTTGCCCTCATCTTTTTGCAGCAGACATGTCGAGAAAAACCACTTGGGAGTGGATGTCTGATTATGAACATCAGATGTCTTCGTAGCAGCAACATGGACAGTTGATGCTGCTGCT
The DNA here is from genome assembly GCA_030270665.1 of Hibiscus trionum. NCBI lineage: Eukaryota > Viridiplantae > Streptophyta > Magnoliopsida > Malvales > Malvaceae > Hibiscus > Hibiscus trionum. The sequence goes on along the minus strand of BSYR01000013.1, from coordinate 14,265,465 downwards.
GCAGTTGCCGCCACAACAGCAAGATTTTTCATGGTATGATCAAAAATCTCAAAACAATTTTACCATAACAGTTTTGCTGCAGAAAGCGACATGCCCTGGGAATATAGCTATCTGCAAGAACAACCAAAATCTTTGGAGGACACACTTCGAACCTTTCTTGCTTTCACGGATAAAGTGACAACTACAATGGACGCCAACATCGCTAAGATGGATGCACGGCTGAACAATTCAGTCCTCATCAATGCCATAGATGAACTGGAACAATTAAGTCTGAGGGATACTGATGTCCCAGGATAAGAGGACGAAGAGCAATGCGAGGAAAGATCTTCGATGTGTGAGGAGCAATTAGAAACTCCAAGCCAAGAGGATGCAGAACACTGCCCGAGCAGCAAGATGGACAGATGTTCCGGCAGCTACCTAGAACCCTGCTCTGAGGACAAACTGACAACACATGAGCAAAGCTATGCCTCAGGAGAGAGGCCCGCCACGACAGAATCCTCCATAATGATGCCCGCCTCGGCAGACACCTCGGCAGCTATGGATTATATATATCTAGAGGAGCCGATGCAGGCAGATTTACATCCGTCAAAATCTCTACTGATGGAGATTTTCGAGGAGCCGATGCAGGCAGATTTACATCCGTCAAAATCTCTACTGATGGAGATTTTCGAGGAGCCTAAAGAGTTTTCCCTTGACTGGCACAACACTATGACAGAAGACTACCACAACAGCTGGTTGTTGCTGCAGCTGCCTCGGCAGCAAAAGAAACTTTCCCTTATGACGAACTTCGACAAAAAGGAGGTAAGTACATGGTTAGGTAGTTATATAATTTTTCCTAATCACATGTTCATGCCTTCAGGAATAGGAACAAGAAGGAAGGTTCACATTGATTACAAGGGAACGAGGAAGAAGGACTCCTCCACCATGAGGATAATCACTAAATGAAGGGTGCGGATGGATTACAAGAAGTATCGAAAACGACCCTCTTGAGCTAAACCGATAAGGGAGTAGTTACTTTAGGAGATGTATATCAATGCACTCCTAGAGTAACAAAATTTTGTATAAGTTTTTATTTTTTCACATCTTTATTGTTTTATTTAGGAGTAAATTTTACCTACTTAGGACCAGATTTTATTTGCATTTTATTTCCGTCTCACAACTACTTACCCATATTCAGACCATAAGGAATCGAGCCGACGAGAACAACAGGGGCAGCACTGCTGCAACCCGCAACTGGCGGAAGAGCAGATAACTCCTCCACATCTTCTCCACCATCTGACAACATCTAAGCCTGAGTTTTCTTTCCTTTTCTCATATTTATTTTTCAGTTTTAGTTTTATTTTGTGCATTGAGGGCAATGTCCATCTCGAGTTTGGGGGAGGGATAGCTCTCGCATCTTTTGTCTAGGCATACTTAGTAGCATATAGGTTGCATTGTATTTGCCTTAGTAATAATCAGAACAGAAAAATTTGTTTTATAACTTGTGCCTATGACAGCTAGTCAATTACTTATTTCGCACCAATAATAAACTAAACTTAATATGGAAAAAGCGTGAAAATGACTTAGAATTTTTTTATTTGCCAAAACTGACAAACACCTCTGTTACTTGTTGAATTTGTTAGAATATCTAATGAACATTGTCTGCTTGTTTTTAGAATTCTTTGCAAAGTTCTAACAATGGTTGCAGGTAGCCGCCGAGGCAGAAAAAAACTGAAAAATACAGCACTATCACGGCAGCAGAAGTAAAAACAAAGAACATTGTTGTTTTACCCAAGAGGTGCCCGCAACAGGCTCTAGGAAGAATCATATGCGAGGAAACTCTGTTGCTATCAAATTCCGTGAATCTGAAAGTTTTGAAGTGACAGACAAATTAGCATGAGTGAATGAAAGTCTTCACGGGATGACTCTACTCCATGGGTTCGGGGTTTTGTAGTTTGCTCCTATCTTAATTTCAGACCTAGAAGAGTAGTTGTGATAAGCTGAAGCCCTCATTGTCATGATTAAAATATTGTGTTTAACTGTGCTGCCTCGGCAGCAACCTTATATATCGTTACAACATCTTTGTTTATTTAGTTATTCTGCATATTCAGCCTGTATACAGTCCTGCACACATTGCACTGCATTAAAAAAATTAATTCTGAGTTATTTTCTTACTAAGTTCCCTTCACTAATTTAATATAGGTGCCACGACCTTGAGGTATGAAATCAAGTTGAAAACATGTTTTTCTTTCTGGTTATTATAAGGGCAAGTATGTTAGGTTGCATTGCTTGAGGACAAGCAATAGTTCGAGTTTGGGGTGTGTAAAGTGTCCACAAGTTCTATATTTCATGCACATTCTGTCTCATATTATTGCTAATTTTAAGCACATCTTAGGCATAATTAGGACCGTGCATTACATTTTACAGTATTTCTTTGCTTTGCCATGTTTTTATAGATTATCTTTTATTTGGTGAAGAAAAGATATTGTTTTAGTGTACTTTTGGTTTTAGGTACTAAAGGCTGACAGGGGAAAGAGGAGTTGAGGATGTGATGTTGAGGCAGCGAACCAGGGAACTGTACTGATGCAGTTTCAGACAGAAACAACACCTGCCGAGTGCTGCTGCCGCCGACTTTGCTGCCCACGACAGCAAAAATATGCAGTTGGAAAACCGGAGTACGATTTGTAGAGTAGAAAATCCAGATTCTATCGATGTTGTCCACTCAATTTTCCAACGTCTGAAGCAGCGGGTAGAGCCGCCGAAGCGAAATCTTGAGATTGCTTGTGGAACAAGGCAACATGATAAATTCCATATTCAACTCAAAGAAATCTGAGTTTAAAGTCACATTTAATGTGAAAAGCTACTTTTGAAGACTTCTACTTCAAGAAGGACTAGACCTAGCTATTGCCTATATAAAGTCATTGTAATTCTAATTCAAATCATCTTAGGTTTTCTTTAGGCATAGCTTAGGTTTTCTTGCCGCCAACATGTTCTAAATTTCTCTTGGGTTTGGGTTATGTTGTAATTATTTGTGAGAATGGTTGTTTAGGTTTTCAAGTTTTGTTTTTGCAGTAAAATACTCTGAGTTTTCTTAATTCATGTGCTTCACTTCTTCAATTAGTTCAAAAAGTCCAGTTGAAGAAATCCATTTTTCAGGCACGAGAGTGTCAAACTCATGAAAGAATTAAGTACGGTCTCATCATGACGAGGCGTTGACTAATTCGGCTTAGACATAAGTTAGAATTTTAGCGGCTAAAAGGAACAACCAAACGTTGACTGCCTGTGTTAGGTTTACGATGAGATTGCTAGGTATTGCCTACATCACACAACAACATAATCCTAGCCTAGACATAGGTAGGATCACTTCAGAATTGCTTCGCCGAACTTAGAGTATCTTCCAGACTTGCCGCCGGGACTTCTCTCCATCTCACCTGTCGGGACAGCGAAAGTTGCAAGATCAGAATTCCGCTGTGGCATCGAAAGTTTCCGCCGCATCAATCCGCCATTAGCCGTTGAGGCAGCAGATCGTGGCAGTGCAAAACGACTTGACCTATTCAATGCAGTTTCACACTAAGCAGCAGCATAACCCTGCCCTCTCTATCAATCTGATCACTCCCTTAATTACTTGTGTCTTATTTTACTTCTCTTCTCAAACAACCATCTTACTTGTGCATTTACTTTACTTGTGCGGGAACAACAATTTGAACCAAGTTGTCCAATCCATGTGGGAGACGATATCTTATATACTATAACTTGGCAGGAGTGTGCACTTGCGCTCATATATAGAGTACACCTAATTGCTCTGCAATGTTCATCTAAAGCATCGTATCGACCCGAATCTAAAGCTTATGTACAGATGTATCATGTAAGGGGCGATGAGCAAGTCGATGATCATGACCTAAATCCAGGTAAAAATTTGAGGACGAATTTTCTTAAGGGGGAGAGTTGTCACACCCCGAAAACCAGTCTAGTCGGAATTGGATTCCGATGATTGGATTATTGGTATTAAAATATTGAAATACTGAATCCTTGCTTTAGATTATGATTGTTAAAGTATTCTAATTTAATCAAGTCCTTAAGATTGCTTTGAGAATGCTCAAATTTGTGTTTGTGAGAAGGCGTTTCGATACACTCAGACCTGTATCGAAACGGCCTAGGTAAGGTGTTTCGAAACGGTTAAGAGGCGTTCTGAAACGGTATAACTGTAATAACTAACTTTTGAACTTTTGCTCAACCGTTTCAATACGGTCTCACTCGTTCCGAAACGGGTCCCTGTTTCGAATAAGTTTAAGGGATAAATTGAAAAAAAATGATTAGGTGATGACTCGCCAGCTTGCTTATCACCTTATCTCACGTGAATGATCAGAGAAGATGAATTATAGTCATCTATATGTTTAATTGGGAAATGATAAAGAAAGGATAAATAATGTTATTAAATAGCTTACCTTAGGTTGAAGGAAAGCTTCCTATTTGCTATTTGGGAGGTGAGTAATGATTAGAATGATAATTCCCTTAAAATGAATTGGAGAAAAGAGAGCTCTCATCTTTTTATAGTTTCACCGAGATTCATTTTCTTCTTTTACCTTCGAGATATCAAGCTCACACATTGTCATCTTCTCCATCAAGCTCAAGCACACACCTCTCCATTAGTGAACCTAAAGCTTAGGCTTTCCTTGTATTAAGAACATCAAGTCATAGCTATTGATCGGGTAAGTGAAAGCCCTAAGTTAGCCATCAATTCTCTTGATTATTAGATAATCATTTTCAAGCTTAAAGATAAGCTTAGTCTATAGCTAATGGCTATTCAAGTATCGAAATTGTCATATTGATTCTAATGATCCCTTATTGTTTTTCCTAGCTCAAGAAGTGGAAAAGATTAATCCATCGTCACCATCAAAATCTAGGAATAAGGGTATCGCTATTCGAGAGCCTTAGGAGCTTCAGATTGTAAAGGTGAGTGTAGTCGGAGTCCTAAGAGTGGATAGGTGCCATCCCCAATCATTGTTTATTTATTTACTAACCTTTTTTAAGAGATTTGCATGAAGCATTATTGTAAACCGTGTTGGTAAGTTTTGGTAAGTATTGCATCGATTCATTGTCCATAGTATTGCTATCATTGTCATGGAAATTATTGAAGCATTGAAATGTAGAATCATTGACATGAGTTTTTGCTATTGCTTATTGACATGGAGATCATGATTGTTGACTTGTGGATATGATATTGTTGTCATCGAATTATTGTTATGAATCATGGATATTGAATTATGGATTATTGAACCTTGGTTTTGAAGTATTGGACACAATTGGCATGCCATAGAATTCATGAGCTCATTGGTACGGGTTGACTACGGTCCTAGGGTTACGGCCTATATTGATTTGGCGAGGCGGAGGGGAGTATTGAGTATTGGTCTTATAGGTGATGTCGGAGGGATTGACCATTTATTGATTTGGCAAGGAGGTGGAATTCGTGTATCCATATACCATGAATCAATCCAAGGGAACTATTGGTTAATGATATTGTTTGCTATGAAATCATGATATTGCCATTGATGACATGATACTATGTTTATATTTATGAATAAGGAGCATGTTATGTTTATTGCATAATGAATATTGTGATTATCATTGAAAGCATGTTACATGGCATACTATGTTCATCCATGGTATTTGTGACTACCTCACTAGGCAAAGTACGCCTAATGCATTCCATTGCATCCATTTCAGGTTAGTCAAGTTTTGGATCGAGATCGAAGAAGTTGAAGCGTTGCACAAGTCACAATCAAGCTATAAGTAATGTATACTGACCCTTTGAAACTCCTAGTTGGTGGCAAGATCTATGTATAAGTCTATTAAGTCTCTTTTGATGTGTCTATGCTATGGTTAAGTGTTACACGTGTGTGATGTTAAGATGAGTCTTTTATGTAGTAAGAAATGTCCCTAAATGCATGAATTGACACAAAAAAGGTAAAAACCAGGTAAATTGATTCATATGGCTCTATAATTTGACATGCTAGTAGAAGTTATGGTTATAATATTGTGTGTGAAGTTTCACTGCTTTTGGACATTATTTGATAAGCTAAAATGACTAAAAACCAGCAAGAATTTGTCATTACAGGTAAGCATAATTGAACCCATGGGTCAGGGCGTATCGAAACAGTTTAGGGTCGTTTCGAAACATTTTGCTACTGGAGTCCACCATTTTGAGACGGGTCCATAGCGTATCGAAACTGGTCAAAGGAAGTCAGCTCGTACCGATACAGGGCTTTCTCATATTGATACGTTTAATAAGGAAAAGTCAACACGATTAACCACCGTCCACCCATATTGAAACAACCTTGAACGTTTCGGTACAGGGTTAGGTAAAGTGGTTAAAAAGCCTAAACTAAAAGTCTGCATTGTTTACAGTTTAGTCACTGTATTTTGGATGATTAAATTGAATGAGTAAATGATCATTGTTATGCATGAAATGTTGCAGGCTAATTAATCTTATATAGAATTTCATTATGGTATAGTTTAATGCATCGAAACACCTCTAGTTTGTAAGATTTACAGAATAGTCCCTAAAACTTGTAAAAGTTATAAAACGGTCATAAATGGTTAATTGTGGTCCTTTTATGAATGAATTGGACTAATATGTATATTGGTAATGTTTTGTTTGCATGATATTGATTAAATGTTGATAATAAGTTGAAATTTTATCGCACTGATTTTTGATCTTTTCATCAGTAACACGCTCCGACCCGGTTCTCGACCAGGCCGGGAAGGGGGTGTGAAGAACTAATGTTTTGATATAATAATTGAAAAATGTTTTGGACTAATTTGAAAAGAATTTAAAACTTGTTATTAAGTCCAAACAACTTGAATTTATGTTTGAGGTATTTTAAGAGGTTTTTGGCAAAGATTTTTCATGTTTTTAAATAGCCAAACTCGTATTTTCAACGTACCCGTATCGATACGGTTGTACCCGTACCGATACCTTTTTGCCCCAGTTTGGCCACTGTCAAAACCGGTATCGATACAGGCCTTTGTCGTTTCGATACGGATCGGGATCATTTCGATACGCCAGGTAAGCGTACCGATCCCCTTTCAACCAACCCCAACGGCTATTTCCCAACGGCCATTTAAATGTGAACCCGTACCGATACGCCCTCAAGCGTATCGATACGCCTAGGCTGGCAAGATCTCAACGACTAGTTCCTATGAAGGCCATACTGATACGGTTCCACGCGTATCGATACGGATAGCTGCAGAACAGCATTTATGAAGGGAAATAAAGTCCTCAACGGCTCCAAATCATCCCCAACGGCTAGTAACGGCTACAAACTCATTTAGGAGTATAAAAGGGACCTCATAGCATCTTGTATTGGTTAATGCTTCAATTGTAACAACATTATGATGTCAAAATTTGTCTAGAGCTTTAATTGTTCATTTCTTGCTTAGACAACACTTGTGAGCTTACATTGTTAAATTTGCTCAAGTGTTTAGGTTTTGGGTGAGAGCTTAGAATTGCAAACAAACACCTTTTAGAGGGATTTCTAGTTTGCTAAATCTTTCTTTGTAAAGAGAGTGTTCCTTCAAGCTTTGGGTAGAAAGCTTTGAGGGTTGTAACGGTTTCCTCCTAACCCGAGAAAAGGGGACGAAATTCTTAGTGAATTTGTTGGAAATCCTTACTGGGGAGCTAAGGTAGTGGATGTAGACCTTGGTTAGAAGGTTGAACCACTATAAATCCTTGTGTCAAATTGCCAAATTTTCACCTCCCACTAAATCACCCAATTATCCAACTTCTCCACACTTGGCGAGCAAGAACGGTTGATCGAATCGAGCCCCTAAAAACTCAACAATTGGTATCAGAGCTTGGCTCAATCGAAGGGGATTCACATCCTATTGAGAAGATCCGGCAAGCTCGATCAACATTTCACCAACCGGCTCAATGGCACAATCAATCGACAAACCGCCTTTCTTCGACGGAAATCACTATGCCCATTGGAAGATAAAGATGAAATTCTTCTTGAAGTCAAGAGATTACAAGCTATGGGACATAGTTGAAGATGGTCCGTTCGTGCCTCAAGGAAGCAAAGCGGAATGGAGTGCCGATGATCGCAAGAAGATAGAGCTTAATTGCAAAGCCTTGCACATGCTCTTTTGTGCATTTGGCCCAACCATCTATGAGAAGATGTCTTCCTCTGAGAGTGCCAAGGAGGTATGGGACAAGCTTGAGGTCACATACGAGGGGACAAATGAAGTTAAGGAGACCAAGATTGGGCTTCTAACCTTGGAGTATGAGAACTTCAAAATGGATCCGGAAGAAAACATCGAGAAGATGTTTGATAGGTTCTCCACTATCACTAATGGTCTTAAAGGTTATGGAGAAGCCATCCCGGAAGAGAAGCTTGTCCGAAAGCTCATCTACTCCCTTCCCGAGTCATGGGACTCAAAGAGGACCGCCATCATCGAAGCCAAGAATCTCAAAACCTTGAAGCTTGATGAACTCATGGGGTCACTTCTCACTCATAAAATAATGAAGAAAAATAAAGAAGAGGAGAAGAAGAAGGACGAGATTAGAGCGATGGGGAAGAAGAAGATCATGGAGCTAGGCATCAATGCAAGTGCCATAGCTCTCAAATCCTCCACATTCCATCATGTAGATTCAAGTGAGGAGGAAAGTGAATATGAAGAGATGGCCTATCTCTTCAACAAATTTGCCCAGTTCATGAAGAGCAAAATGGAAAAATCCAAGCATGAATCGATGAAGAAGATGAAGCACTCCCACAAATCCAAAAAGAAGGGATCATCTTCAAAACAAGCATATGTGGCCACATGGAGTGATGAAGACTCCACCGATGATGAAGTAGCCCACCTATGCTTGATGGCCCTCAATGAGGGGGAGGTAACTTCTAACTCATCTATTTCAAACTCTTATACATTTGATGAGTTACAAGATGCCTATGATGATTTGCTTTTGGAATTCAAGGCATCATTTTCCAAGAACAAAAAGTTGATTTCAAAAATAAAAATTGAAAATGATTTGCTTTCCAAAACAAATCTTGAACTTGAAGCAAAATTGAAAGATTTTGAACAAAAATGTTTTGATTTACAAAATTTGCTTCTTAAAGTTCAAAAAGAAAAATATTTGATTTCCAATGAACTTGAAAAGAAAAATAATTTTCGAAAATCAAATTTTTATGTAAGACAATCTAGTGCCCCTAGATTTATGAATGGTAAATGTTTTAGAAGTGTTTGGGTCCCAAAAGGACTAACCACTTCAACAAAAAGGGATGAAATTGAAAAATAGATTCCTAAGGGAACTAAACTTTGTGCTACTAATGTCTATGGATCCAAAGTAATTTGGATACCAAAAATTACTTGATTGTCTTTTGCTAGGTGTGATTGAGAGTGATCAACAAGTCACACATTGAGGGGGAGCTCCATGCACACAAAGGGAGAACACTTGAAGAAGGAAGGCTTCACATCCTCCCTTGGGGTCAAGTGTTGGTAAAATCTAGTTGTTTTTGATTTTATTTGATTTATTTTCTTTCAACTAGGTTATAATCATACATGTTGAACTAACATTCTTATGATGCTTTGAGTAAGGGGGAGCCAATTTTAAACCAAAAATTTTAAGTGTGTCAATTTTTTTTTCTCCTATGTTATATTGAGCTAGATGTCACTTTAAATTCTTTTTGATATAACAAAAAGGGGGAGAAATTGGTTTGAAAAATTGAATTTTCAAACGAATAAGGGGAGCTTTATTTGATTTCATATCTTTAATCTCTTATTCACATTTTTAAAGTTAAAGGGGGAGAATCCCAAACAATTTTTCAAGTGAGTTTTATTATATCAAAAAGGGGGGATTGTAGAACTAATGTTTTGATATAATCATTGAAAAATGTTTTGGACTAATTTGAAAAGAATTTAAAACTTGTTTTTAAGTCCAAACAACTTGAATTTATGTTTGAGGTATTTTAAGAGGTTTTTGGCAAAGATTTTTCATGTTTTTAAATAGCCAAACTCGTATTTTCAACGTACCCGTATCGATACGGTTGTACCCGTACCGATACCTTTTTGCCCCAGTTTGGCCACTGTCAAAACCGGTATCGATACAGGCCTTTGCCGTTTCGATACGGATCGGGATCGTTTCGATACGCCAGGTAAGCGTACCGATCCCCTTTCAACCAACCCCAACGGCTATTTCCCAACGGCCATTTAAATGTGAACCCGTACCGATACGCCCTCAAGCGTATCGCTACGCCTAGGCTGGCAAGAGCTCAACGGCTAGTTCCTATGAAGGCCGTATCGATATGGTTCCACGCGTATCGATACGGATAGCTGCAGAACAGCATTTATGAAGGGAAATAAAGTCCTCAACGGCTCCAAATCATCCCCAACGGCTAGTAACGGCTACAAACTCAATTAGGAGTATAAAAAGGGACCTCCTAGCATCTTGTATTGGTTAATGCTTCAATTGTAACAACATTATGATGTCAAAATTTGTCTAGAGCTTTAATTGTTCATTTCTTGCTTAGACAACACTTGTGAGCTTACATTGTTAAATTTGCTCAAGTGTTTAGGTTTTGGGTGAGAGCTTAGAATTGCAAACAAACACCTTTTAGAGGGATTTCTAGTTTGCTAACTCTTTCTTTGTAAAGAGAGTGTTCCTTCAAGCTTTGGGTAGAAAGCTTTGAGGGTTGTAACGGTTTCCTCCTAACTCGAGAAAAGGGGACGAAATTCTTAGTGAATTTATTGGAAATCCTTACTGGGGAGCTAAGGTAGTGGATGTAGACCTTGGTTAGAAGGTTGAACCACTATAAATCCTTGTGTCAAATTGCCAAATTTTCACCTCCCACTAAATCACCCAATTATCCAACTTCTCCATACTTGGCGAGCAAGAACGGTTGATCGAATCGAGCCCCTAAAAACTCAACAGGGTGTTACAGCGGACATGTCTCATTACCAATATTTCATAGTTTCAATGTCAATATCAATATCTGATGATTTATTTACAATGTTTCAATAACAATATCTATATCGGTGACAATGCATGATGACGATGCCATTAACTATGTCTGATGTTCATTAACAAACTTACCAACGCTTACCAATGGATCCGTTTAACGATCCGATGCAACTTTCTTAAGGATAATTTTAGCTATAAGATCTAAAACAATAATAAAGGATTCGGGAAGGCTCCTCGCCTAATCCCGAGACTCCGGCTACACTCACCTTAAAATCTGATGCTCTTACGGCTCTCGGATGACAACGCCCTTGCTTCTAGCTTTCGATGGAGATGGATACTCCTTTTCATTATCTTGAGCTAGGAAATCAATACGGAGATTATTAGGATCGATAATACGATATCAAAATCAATATAACGATATCAAAATCGATATCTAATTTCAATATAGACAACAACGATGAAATATTCATGGATGATCGAAACCCTAGATTAAGATTAAACTTGATATATTCATGGAATCCAACGATTGTTTGAGGATTATAGCTTACCCGAACGATAGAAACGATTCGATATCAATAAACCAAGGAAAAACTAAACTTAAATTTCCTCTCCAATGGAGGTATGTGCTTAGAGAAAGATGATGATGAAGACAAGGGAGGTGCTTGCTTTCCTTTAAATCAGGTAAGTCTTTTGCTATCCCTTTTTCTTTCTTTTATTTCTCAATTAATAAGCTTTCCTTTAGGTGAAGGTACTTCACCAGATTATTCCACGTTGGGATATTAAAATTAAGGAGGGGCTAATCACAAGGTTAGTCCCTCAACTCTCTATCCTCTATGGTTTTGACCCCAAAAATCGTGATTTCCACAATTTAGCCACTAAACGATTTCGATACTATTCAATAAAGCCCATGTTCAGTAAATTGACTCAATTAGAGCCCAATTTCGAATTATTAAAGCCGATACAATATTTAAACCTTATCGATGTGAGATTTTCGATCACCGGAACCCAATTCCGACTAGACCGGATTTTGGGGTGTTACAACTCTCCCCCTTAAGAAAAAATCATCCTCAAATTTTTACCTGAACCAAAGAGATACGGATATTGTTGTTTCATGGTCTATTCAGGTTCCTAGGTAGCTTCTTTAATAGTGTGGCTCCTCCAGAGCACTTTATCTAACGGTACAGTTTTGTTGCGAAGCCTCTTGACTTCTCTTGCAAGAATCTGAACCGGTTCTTCCTCGTAGGACAAATTTGGTTGAATTTCTACAGATTCAGGTTCAAAAATGTATGATGGATCAGAACGGTATTTCTGGAGCATTGATACATGGAAAATATTATGGATTTTACTCAATTCAGAGGGTAACTGTTGAGTGGATCGATTGAATGATCAAGACCAAGAGGGGGTGAATTGGGATTTAAAATCTTTGTGGAGTGAAAAGGCAATTTAAAAATGATGAACAAGAGATTTTAGAGTGGTTCAAGTTCTCCAAATGAACTCTACATCCACTACCTTAGCCACCACTAAGGATTTAAACAATTCACTATTTGGTCTTCCCCTTTTCAAGGCTTAGGAGGTAACCTTTACACAACCGGTCAAATTTTCTACCCAAAATTTGACCAAACCCTCACCAATAAACAAAGAAGAAATTGGACAAGAAGTATATCTCTCAAATACAAATTTTTCCCTAGAAGTACAACACTCAACCCAAATTTGAAGATAAAATAAGAATTGGATACAACACAATTTGGGAATTACAAGAGATAGGAAATTTAGCACACTTGAGGTTGGATTTTTGCTTGAATGTGTTTCTTTTATGCAATAGTTGTTGCTGACCTTCAAAGAGCTTCAATTTATACCACCTCTATTAATTCTAGCCGTTAGGGTGGTTGGGGAATTGAATAGAGCCGTTGGAACCCTCTCTCACCACCATAAATGCACTTCTGTAGCTACCCGTATCGGTACTCGGGGAGCTGTATCGATACCTATCTCAGAAAAGAAAGAGCGGTTGTGCATAATAAATAGGGGGTATCGAAACGCACGTATGCGTATCGATACGGGATACCGAAACGGCTTAGACCGTATCGATACCTTTTTCTTGACATAGCTCACTGTCGATTTCCGTTTCGATACTGGGGTTTACCGTATCGATACGGGTCAACTACCATTTTAAAATTTGGTTACCTAACTACTGACACCAACGGTCGAAATATTTAAACCGACTTGAATTTAAAAATTCGTTAAAACCGTATCGATACGGGTGAACTCGTATCGGTACGCCATTCAAACTCTTTTAGATTTTTACGAAGGAGTGTATGGATACATATTGTATCTGTTTCGATATGGTGTTTCGATACGGTTAAGTGCGTATCGAAACGAGTTCCGACAGTGGCCAACTTTCTAAAAAAAGTATCGATACGGCTGGAAGCGTATCGATACACCTGGACGTTTTTCAATAGTTTGGCCTTGGAACACTTAGAAAATATTTTGAGTATGAGTTTTTCAAATCAGTTTTAAAGTGTTGGTGATTTAAAACTTATTAAGGGACTTATAAAACAATTTTAAGTTTTTCAAATTGATCCTTAAAGATTTAATTATATCAAAATCAAACATAGGTTTCACAATCTCCCCCTTTTTGATATAACAAAACTAAAACTTAAAACTTTTAACACTTTGAAAAACTTTGCAAAATTTACTCCCCCTTAATATAGGCTAGGTAACTTTGAAGTTGAAATCAAAATTTTTAAAGTGTTGTGAGCTAGCTTCTCTCCCCCTTTTTGTTAGATCAAAAATATTGAGACAAAGTAAAGTGCATAGCATAGGCAAAGGTATAAATAGGCAACATAGATATCATTAAGTTCAAAGATAAAGCATAACATCAACCAAAAAAAATCCAACAAAAACAGAAAATCAAAGCATAGGTTTAAAAACTAAAACAAACTTAGTCCTAAGAACATGAAATAAAAGTGCATAAATAGAAATATCCTAGATGATATGCATGAGATGCAAGGAGAGGCTACTAGGCATCATTATCGCCGTCTTCATCATCTTCATCGTCAACTCCAATTGGATCATCATTCCTCATGCTATTGCGCCACTCATCATGGAAAGCGGAGAGGGAAATATTCAAAGAATTATGACCGCTTTCAAGAGAGGTTAGGCGATTCTCCATGCTCGTCATCCTTGTGTCAAAAGTTGTTTCAAGAGCGATAAGACGATTTCCCATATCCGTGCGCAACCCGGTGAATTGCTCATTGAGGAAGGTCATAAGAGCATCCATGGAAGGTTGAGGAGGAGGTGGAGGAGCTTGATCACCTTGAGGATTCTCTAATTCGGCTGCGGCCTCGGGTGGTAGCTCGGAAAGACGTAATCAACTTCCATTAAAATAATGAAACTTACCCCGTGCAAGAGAGCGTTCATCAATAGGATCGGTGAGGGGAGTTAGGAAGTCAAACGAGCAATCAATATCCTTTTTCACAAAGTAATAGCTTAGGGCCGTACCATAGGTGAAGGAGGAGACGAGAGAGGTGTGGTGATGTTGCACAAGATAGACAATCTCCGCAAACATGATTCGAGCAAGGTTGGGACGCTTTCTCTCACGGAAGCAACGGATCCAAAAATCATCCACTTGACGAATGGTAGAGTACTTTCCTCCGGAAGGCCTAAACCACCAAGACACCATCAAATGAAGGATCCGATCTTGAGCATTGAGGGCGGTGACGGAACCACTAAGAACATGGCCTAATGCATTCTCATCATCAAGGCCTTCATCCTCCAAATTAAAGACTTCACATATAGACTTGACATCAAGGATGATTTTCTTGCCCGTTAGATAAGAACTAACTCCGGTAACGACCCCATTACGATTTGCAAGACACTTGGCATTAGTGTAAAAGATCAAACCAAAAGACGGTAATAAAAACCGGGAATAGAGAGAAAATCTATAAAATTCCAAAGTCGAAGCAAAGGAAGATATTCAAATTTGAATCGCTCCGAATCAAGAAAAGGGATAGATATTACCCTTTCCGGACGAATCTTGTAGTTTTCGTATTGACGAAAATATGCGAGAGCCGCGGGGTTTTCAAAAGATTGTTCATAGATTTGGGTGTAGTTTGGTCGTGCAACAACTCCGGGAGTAGACGATTCAGCGGTTTGAGAAACCCGAGGTCTCTTCCTAGATTCCTTGGGTGCTATGATCTAAAAAAGTAAGTGTATGCATTTAGATTCCTTCATTCAAATCAAAAATCAAAGATCAATGTAAAAAAAAATTGCAAAGTAAAATTTTGAAGAAGAAATTTTGAAGAAACAAACAAAAAAAGTTTGTTAAGAAAACAAATATAAAAACAGAATAAAAAAATTTAAAAGAAAGAGAAGTGATTTACCTTGATTGGGATTAGAGAAGAATGAGGAAAGGTCTAGCACCAATTTGATGAGAGAAAGACTTAGAGCTTTTGAAACCCTCTTGAAGTTTTTGAGTTGTGGTGTGAAAATATGAGGGAGGAAGAGCCTTTTTATAGGCAAAAACGGCTAGGGTTTTTAGGGTTTTTGAGAATTTTAGTTTTGGTAAAAGTTGAAGACTTTAAATGCCAAATTTAAAGCTGTCTGCGCAATCGAGTATCGATACGCCTGTGGGTGTATCGATACGGGGGTAGAAATGTCATTTCCTTAAAAATGCCCGTTGGAGAATCGTATCGAAACGGATGAAATCCGTATCGAAACGATTGAAGCTCGTATCGATACGGGTTTAACTGTATCGATACCCGTTTAAGGCAAAAAGAAGTCTGGGAAGATTAATGAAGAACACATATCGATACGCGTAGAACCGTATCGATACCCTATGCCCAGAAATACATCTTTAGGCCTAAAGAACAACCATAGGCTCGATTTTAACATCTCCTAAAGGAATGCAAATGATGAATGAACAGTTCTAAACATATTTGAATAGAAGCATACTCCCCCTAACTATAGGCATGGACATTTTCAAGAGTTACAACACACAAACATGCAATTTCACAAAATCAAGCAATTTTAAGCACAAAGAGGTCCTAAAAGGTCAAGATAGGCTAGCTAGACCTAACTCTCTCCTAAGGGACCAAAAACGCTATTTGTCTAAAGGTTTTGTAAATATGTCCGCTAATTGATTTAAGGTGTCTACATACTCTATAACCACATCTTCTTTAAGAACATGATCTCTAATGAAATGATGTCTTATTTCTATGTGTTTGGTTCTAGAGTGTTGTATGAGATTTCTTGTTAAACATATAGCACTAGTGTTTTCACATTTTAGGGGTATGGTTTCAACTTTAATTCCATAATCTAAGAGTTGTTGCTTCATCCAAAGGACTTGAGCACAACAACTCCCTAAGGATATGTACTCGGCTTCGGTGGTAGATAAGGCTACACTATTTTGTTTCTTAGAGAACCAAGATATGAGCATACTACCTAGGAATTGACAAGTTCCCGAAGTACTTTTCCTATCGATTTTGCAACCCCCATAATCTGCATCCGAATAAGCATGAAGGTTGAAGGTAGAGTCTCTAGGGTACCAAAGACCTAAACAAGGAGTATCTCTAAGGTACCTAAAAATTCTCTTAACGGCTATAAGGTGAGACTCTCTAGGACTAGCTTGAAACCTAGCACACAAGCAAACACTAAACAAGATATCTGGTCTACTTGCGGTAAGGTAAAGCAATGATCCAATCATAGAACGGTAAAGCTTAGAGTCAACACACTTACCTCCTTCATCTTTGTCAAGCTTTGTAGATGAGCTCATAGGTGTGGCTTGAGGCTTTGCATTCTCCAAGCCAAACTTCTTGAGCATATCCTTTATGTACTTTGCTTGATTGATGAAGTTGTCATCCTTCTTTTGCTTGATTTGGAGTCCAAAAAAGAATGAGAGCTCCCCCATAATGCTCATCTCGAATTCACCTTGCATTAACTTAGCAAACTCTTGACAAGGACATTCGTTAGTAGAACCAAAAAAATTATCATCAACATAGATTTGAACTACTAAGATGTCATTTTTATACATTTTTATAAAAAGTGTAGTGTCCACCTTACCTTTTTCAAAACCTTTTTCAATTAAAAAGTTTGAAAGTCTTTCATACCAAGCTCTAGGAGCTTGTTTTAAACCATAAAGAGCTTTGGTGAGTTTGAAAACATGATTTGGAAATTCTGAATCTTCAAAACCCGGTGGTTGTTCCACATACACTTCCTCATTTATAAAACCATTTAAAAACGTGCTTTTAACATCCATTTGAAAAAGCTTGAAATTATGATAACATGCATATGCAAGCAACATCCTAATGGCTTCCATTCTAGCTACGGGTGCATAGGTTTCATCAAAATCTATTCCCTCTTCTTGAGTGTAACCTTGTGCTACAAGTCTAGCTTTATTTCTCACAATGTTACCACTCTCATCTAGCTTGTTCCTAAAGACCCATTTAGTTCCTATGGTAGATTGATTACTAGGCCTATCAACTAATGTCCAAACGTTACTTCTCTCAAATTGATTTAACTCTTCTTGCATAGCCATAATCCAAAAGTCATCTTTCAATGCTTCTTTTATATTCTTAGGCTCTATGCATGAGATAAATGCAACATGATTCATTAATTTAAGGGAAGATCGAGTGGTTACCCCCTTGGATGGATCACCCAAGATTTCACCATCTTTGCCATAGTTGAACTTCCTTGGGTAGCTCACTTCCTTTTCCTCAAGAGCCAAGTCCTTCAAGGCTTCAAGAGGTGGATCTTGTGTGTCCTCTTCTTTTGTTGGAATCTCATCCTCCTTTGAAGTTTGTCCTCCATCAAAGGCATTTATGATTCCTACATCATCATCATCACAAGAATTCTTCCTTGGAATGAGGTTATCATCGAATACAACATGAATAGATTCTTCTACTACTAAAGTTCTTTTGTTAAATACTCGATAGGCTTTAGAGGTTAAAGAGTAACCTATGAAAATAGCTTCATCACTTTTTGCATCAAATTTACCTAAGTTGTCTTTTCCATTATTTAAAACAAAACACTTGCAACCAAAAGGGTGGAAATAGCTAATGTTAGGCTTTTTAGATTTTAAAATCTCATAAGGTGTTTTCTTTAAAATTGGCCTAATCATTACTCGATTAACAATATAGCAAGCGGTGTTTGTGGCTTCCGCCCAAAAATATTTAGGTAAATTGTTTTCACAAAGCATAGTTCTAGCCATTTCTTGCAAAGTTCTATTTTTCCTCTCAACTACCCCATTTTGTTGAGGAGTTCGAGGAGCCGAAAAATTGTGGCTAATACCATTTTCATTTAAAAAATCTTCAAACCCTAACTTTTGAAACTCGGTTCCATGATCACTTCTAATATGTGAAATTCTAAGTTCAAGATCATTTTGGGTTAGTTTTGAAAATGTGATGAATTTTTCCAAAGCCTCATCTTTAGTACTTAAAATAGAACTCAAGTAAATCTAGAAAAATCATCAACAAGCACAAATGCATAAGACTTACCACCCAAGCTCATAGTCCTAATTGGCCCAAATAAATCCATATGGATTAGTTGTAGACATCTACTTGTAGAAACATCATTAATGGACTTAAAGGAAGACTTATGTTGTTTACCCTTAGAGCATGCATCACAAATTTTATCATTTGAAAATTTTATCTTGGGTAAACCTCTAACTAGATCAAGGGAAACTAGTTTTTCTAAAACACTAATGCTAGCATGTCCTAGTTTCCTATGCCACAACCATGCATCATTTTCATTTTGTGCTACTAAGCATGCATGAGATGTATGAATGTCATCTAGATGCACCATGTATATGTTCCCTATGCGATGACCTATGAGCATAATATTATTAGATTAAATGTCAACAATTTTGCATCCATTATTATCAAATAAAACATTAAATCCTTTATCACACAGTTGACTTATGCTCAACAAGTTATGTTTAAGACCATCGACATACAAGACATTTTCAATGAGAATAGTAGAGTGATTACCTATGGAGCCAATACCTTTAATGTGGCCTTTGGAGTTGTCACCAAATGTCACCACTCCTCCACTTTTTGGCTTTAGATCCATGAATCTACTCTTGTCTCCGGTCATGTGCCTTGAGCATCCACTATCAAGGTACCATGAGTTTTGACTTTGTGTTTTGGCCTTGTAGCAATGCTCCCCCTACAAACAAAGATATTAAGCTTTTGTTTTTGGTACCCAAATCATTTTGGGTCCATGAGTGTTAGCTCCCAAAACCTTGGTTCCTTTAGGGATCCAAAATGACATAGCAATAATGTTATTAGATTTTACAAGTTCCTTAGGAACCCATACACTTCTAATTCTTTTAGTCCTTCTATGTCTAGGAAGACTACCTTGTTTGTAGTTATTAGTCTTTTTCTTAAGTTGGTTTGTTTTAGAAGATTCATCAATTTCATGCTTCATACTACCAACATTTTTAAAGGACTCCTTGAGCTTGTTAAGCTCATCTAACACCTTTTGGTGTTCACTATTGCATTGAGATAAAAGATTATTAAGATAAACATTTTCATCTTGAAAAAATTTAAGTTCATCTTTCAACCCTAATATCTTTTTCTCAAATTTTGAATTAGCTTGAGAGAGTGAGTCATTTTTCTCATTTAGCTCCAAAATGATTTTCTTATTCCTAATAACCGACTCTTTATATTTCTCAACTAATTCATCATAGACCTCTTGTAACTCATCATAAGCATCATTTAATTCATCATATGTAAAATCTAAAGATGATGAGTTAGAGGTTACCATGGAGGAATCTTCCTCAAGTGCCATGAGGCAAAGGTTGGCCACTTCTTGTTCGTCATCCTCCGATGACTCCTCATCACTCCAAGTAGCAAGCTTGTCTTTGAGCCTCTTCTTCTTCTCAAAGCCCTTCTTCTTGAGTTGAGGGCACTCCAAATGAATGTGGCCGGGTTTATTGCACTCGAAGCAAATGATTTGATCCCTAGCTTCTTCTTTGTTCTTACCTTTGAAGTCCATCTTTCTTTGAATTTTTCTTCCACGATTGGACCTCATGAATCGAGAGAACTTCTTGGCTATCATAGCCAATTCTTCAAGGTCATCCTCCTCACTAGAAGAGCTTTCCTCAAGTAGTGAAGCTTTAAGAGCTATTCCCATCTTCTTCTTCTTTTCAACTTCCAACTTCTCTACTCTCTTCTCTCCCTTCTTCTTCTCATCTTCCCTTCCTTGTTTCATAATCTCATGAGTGAGTAGAGAACCCAGTAGCTCATCTAGCTTTAGAGTCTTCAAATTTTTAGCCTCTATGATGGCGGTTCTCTTCCCATCCCAAGATTCGGGAAGTGAATAAAGTAGCTTCCGGACAAGCTTGTCTTCCGGTATGATCTCTCCAAATCCTTTGAGCCCATTGACTATTGTTGAGAAACGATTAAACATCTTGGACACCGTCTCATCGGGCTCCATCTTGAAATTTTCATAACTAAGATTGAGAATTCCAATCTTAGTTTCTTTGACATCATTGGTTCCCTCATAGGTAGTCTCAAGAGTGTCCCACACTTCTTTGGCACTCTCAATAGATGACACTTTAGAAAAGATGTTCGGACCGAATGAACAAAAGAGCATGTGGAGAGCTTTGTCATTTACTTGAATCTTTCTCCTTTCTTCCTCACTCATCTCCACATTTTTCTTCAAAACCATCTTGCCTTCACTATCTTGCTTCAATGGAATATAAGGGCCATCTTCAATGACATCCCAAACTAAGTAGTCGTTGGACTTGATGAAGAGACGCATTCTATTCTTCCAAAAAGAATAGTTATCACCGTTGAAGAAGGGAGGCTTTGTAGTGGATTGAGACTCATACATGCCCGAACCGGAGGTAGAAGCCATGGCTTGATTTTTTTTATCATACTCTTCCTAGGAACTCCTCTTGTGGTTGTGAATTCTTCAAAGAGGTTGGCTCTGATACCAATTGTTGAGTGGATCGATTGAATGATCAAGACCAAGAGGGGGTGAATTGGGATTTAAAATCTTTATGGAGTGAAAGGGCAATTTAAAAATGATTAACAAGAGATTTTAGAGTGGTTCAAGTTCTCCAAATGAACTCTACATCCACTACCTTAGCCACCACTAAGGATTTCAACAATTCACTATTTGTTCTTCCTCTTTTCAAGGCTTAGGAGGTAACCTTTACACAACCGGTCAAATTTTCTACCCAAAATTTGACCAAACCCTCACCAATAATCAAAGAAGAAATTGGACAAGAAGTATATCTCTCAAATTCAAATTTGTCCCTAGAAGTACAACACTCAACCCAATTTTGAAGATAAAATAAGAATTGGATACAACACAATTTGGGAATTACAAGAGATAGGAAATTTAGCACACTTGAGGTTGGATTTTTGCTTGAATGTGTTTCTTTTATGCAATAGTTGTTGCTGGCCTTCAAAGAGCTTCAATTTATACCTCCTCTATTAATTCTAGCCGTTTGGGTGGTTGGGGAATTGAATAGAGCCATTGGAACCCTCTCTCACCACCATAAATGCACTTCTGCAGCTACCCGTATCGGTACTCGGGGAGCCGTATCGATACCTGTCTCAGAAAAGAAAGAGCCGTTGTGCACAATAAATAGGGGGTATCAAAACGCACGTATGCGTATCGATACGGGGTACCGAAACGGCTAAGACCGTATCGATACCTTTTTCTCGACATAGCTCACTGTCGATTTCCGTTTTGATACTGGGGTTTACCGTATCGATACGGGTCAACTATCATTTTAAAATTTGGTTACCTAACTACTGACACCAACGGTCAAAATATTTAAATCGACTTGAATTTAAAAATTCGTTAAAACCGTATCGATACGGGTGAACTCGTATCGGTACGCCATTCAAACTCTTTTAGATTTTTACGAAGGAGAGTATCGATACAGATTGTATCTGTTTCGATACGGTGTTTCGATACGGTTAAGTGCGTATCGAAATGAGTTCCGACAGTGGCCAACTTTCTAAAAAAGGTATCGATACGGCTGGAAGCGTATCGATACACCTGGACGTTTTTCAATAGTTTGGCCTTGGAACACTTAGAAAATATTTTGAGTATGAGTTTTTCAAATCAGTTTTAAAGTGTTGGTGATTTAAAACTTATTAAGGGACTTATAAAACAATTTTAAGTTTTTCAAATTGATCCTTAAAGTTTTAATTATATCAAAATCAAACATAGGTTTCACAGTAACTGTAATTGATATGCCACGGGGCCAACTCTTTCAATAACTTCAAAGGTTCCAATGAATCAGAAACTCAATTTTCCCTTCTTACCGAACCTCAGAACCTTTTTCTACGGTGAAACTTTAAGAAAGGCTTTTTCAACAACTTCATACTCAATGTCTCGTCTCTTTAGATCAGTATAGGCCTTTTGTTGATCAAAAGAAGCCTTTAAGCGATCATGAATAAGGGTAACCCACTCTTTGGTTTCTCGAAGTAAGTCAGGGCCCAACATCTTGCCTTCACAAAGCTCAGACTAAGACAATGGAGTTCAACATCGTCTACCATACAATGCTTCATACGGGGCCATTTGAATTGATGCATGATATCTATTATTGTAGGCAAACTCAACAAAGGGTAAGGATTTCTCCCAAGTTTTGCCAAAATCAATGATGCATGCTCGATGCATATCTTCCAAGATGTGAATTACCCTTTCTGACTGGCTGGCTGGTTGAGGGTGAAAGGTTGTGCTAAGATTAACTCTAGTGCCCAAAGCTCCTTGTAAAGTTCTCCAGAACCGAGATGCAAAACAAGGATCTCGATCGGAAATAATAGACTTGGGTACTCCGTGGAGTCGGGTCACTTCCTTGATGTACAAATCAACTAATTTAGGGGGATCGTACTCCATTCTAACAGGTATGAAATGAGATGACTTGGTGAAACGATCTACAATGACCCATATAGCATCATGTTTCGTGGGAGTTAAAAGTAAACCACTAACAAAATCCATAGTGATCTTTTCCCACTTCCATTCTGGTGGATCGATAGGTTGCAATAGTATGGTAGGAACACAATGTTCAGCTTTAACACATTGACACGTGAAACACTTGGATATATAATCGACTATGGCATGCTTCATACCCGGCCACCAATAGAGTTCACAAAGGTCCTTATACATCTTCACGAACCCGGGGTGAACAGAAAAAGAACTTGAATGAGCTTCTAAAAGGATGTTAGTATGAAGAGATTTATCATTAGGTACACAGACCCGATCATGAAAACACAGGAGCCCTTCAGAATTAACTCTGAAGTCGGGGTTGTCTGATAACTTAGAGACAATGGATTGAAGTACAAGATCTTTCTCTTGTAAATCCTTGATTCGCGAAACGATGGTAGACTGAACTTGAAGTTCAACTACAAGACAACAATGCTTCTGAAGTCGGAAGTGAGCGTTAATTGCTCGAGGGCTACAATATAGTGACATTACAATGAGTTAATGTACCATACAATACATATAACTCTATATTCATTGTCAATACTTACCAGAAAAAGGTTTGCGGCTGAGTGCATCAGCTACAACGTTGGCCTTGCCCGAATAATAATCAATGACTAGATCGTAATCTTTAAGGAGTTCCAACCACCTTCGTTGTCGTAGATTCAACTCCTTTTGGTCAATAGGTACTTGAGGCTTTTATGATCGGTAAAGAGATAATAGTTTTCTCCGTAGAGATAATTTCTCCAGATTTTCAATGCAAAAACAACTGCAGCCAATTCAAGGTCATGAGTAGGATAATTCATTCCGTGCGGCTTAAGTTGTCTCGAAGCATAAGCGATGCCTTTGCCTTCTTGCATCAATACGCATCCTAACTCGAGATGCGATGCATCACTATAAACTGTATAGTCCTTTCCGGACTCAAGTTGGGTTAGAACTAGTACGTGAGTCAAAACTTATTTCAATTGATTGAAACTCTATTGTTGATCTTCGGTCCTAACAAAAAGAGCTTCCTTCCTTAACAACTTGGTTAAAGGAGCGGCTATCATAGAGAACCCTTTTATGAATCTCCTATTATAGCCAGCAAGCCCAAGGAAGCTTTTGACTTCACCAATATTCTTTGGTGGATGCCAATCTACGATAGCTTGGATTTTCTTTGGGTCCACTTGAATACCGAAACTGACAAAATATTTCCAAGAAAAGTAACTTCGGTGAGCCAAAACTCACACTTAGAAAATTTCGCGTACAGCTACTTCTCCCGTAAAGTTTGAAGCACAATATGAAGATGATCTTGGTGTTCCGCAGCAGTTTTAGAGTAGATCAATATGTCATCTATAAACACCACTACAAATTTATCAAGATAGGGTCTAAAAACCTGATTCATGAAATCCATAAAGCCTATTGGTGCATTGGTTAACCCAAAGGGCATCACCAAGAATTTGTAGTGTCCATATCTTGTACGAAAAGCAGTCTTCGCTACATCACATTTTTTAACTCTCATTTGATAATAGCTTGACCTTAAATCGATCTTGGAAAACACAGAGGCATCTTTTAGTTGATCGAACAGGTCGTCTATTCTAGGCAATGGGTACTTGTTCTTGATGGTTACTTTGTTCAACTGTCGGTAGTCAATACACAATCGCAAAGAACCATCTTTCTTCTTTACAAAGGGAACCGATGCTCCCTAAGGCGAAGAGCTCGATTGAATGAAACCTCTGCTCAATATTTCTTGAATTTGAGCTTTCAACTCCTTTAATTCAACAACTTCCATACGATATGGTGCAATGGAAACTGGAGCAGTCCCAGGTTGCACCTCGATGCCAAACTCCACTTCACGGGTTGGGGGCAATCCCGGAAGTTCATCATGAAAAACATCAAGGAAATTGCATACAATGTCAATGTCCCGAAGTCGAGGTTCGTCTTTGGCTTCTATCGTCAAAGCACGCCAAGAAGGATTCCTTGCGTTTATCAAAACAACACTTTCCTTGCCAAGACCTCAAAGGTATAACTTCTTCTTACAACAATCTACCCAGGCTTGATGCTCACTGAGCCAATCTAAACCTAGGATAACATCAAACTCATAGATCGGTAAGGCCAACAAATTGGTCGGGAAAGGAATCCCTTGGATCAATAAGGGGCAGTTCTTGCATACTACTCTTACGGTGACACAATCTCCTAAGGGATTGGTTGCAGAAATTCTCGATGCTACTGGTTCAGAGGACATGCTATACTTCTTAACTACGATGGTGCTTATAAAGGAATGAGTAGAACCAGGATCAATCAATGCATAATAAGGATGTGAATATAACTCAATGGTACCTGCAATGACATCAGGTTCGTCCTCTTTCTCTCTGCTCCTCACATGATACATTTGGGCAGAGGCTTTAGAATCTTGCTTATTGAATGGTTTCCCCAAACCACTCGATCTTCTATAGGTACTTGTCGATCCTTGCTTTGATCCTTTACCTTGAAAGGATTGAGTAGGAGAGGAAGCAGTAGTCGGGGTAGCAATAGATTTGGTTGCATTCAATGGACAGTCTCGAATGAAGTGACCTTGTTCACCATAGTAATAACAAGCTCAAGTTTGCTTACAGTATTGACCTGATGGGTGTCTATTCTGACAATAATTACAAACTAGATGTTGGTTGCTCTGATTTGAACCTCCAGTGCTATCAATAGATTCTACTTTAACAAAGGATCGTGTCACAGATTGAGGCCTATCAATATTTCCAGAACGGGAGGGCTACGGATAGACATTCTGCTTGGGGCATTGGGGCCTTGATATCTCCCTTTCTTGTTCCATTTTGGTGGTTAAGAATCGTCCCTGAACCTTTTCTCAGCTTTACCAGACCCACTGGCTCGTTGATCTCTCTGTGCAACTTCAGTGGCCTTAACTCGGTTCACCAGGTCTTGGAAATCAACGATGATCAATGCAGTAAACATAGGGCATAATTCATCATTGAGCCTCGCAATGAACATTCGACATTTCTCTTCCTTCTTCTTGATATACTCGGCATTTTATCTACAATACTTACAAAAATCATGGATGTACTGCTCGATCGGTCGTCCGTCTTGTTTGAGCTGGAGGAAGATACTTCGCCTCTCAGCGATATAAAACTCATTGATGTACTTCTTGTGGAATTCTTTAAGGAAGAATTCCCAAGTTACAGTGTCCTCGGGGGCCGTCAATATAGTAGTCTCCCACCATTGGAGTGCCTCGTCAGCCAGCAACACGATGACACACTCGAGTTTGTGCTCGTCTGAGCACTATGGCTGCTTGTTCAAAATCCATAGAGTGTTGTCCAACCAATATTCGGCAACTTCAGGGTTTTCGTCATCTTGCTCGGTAAAGGTGTAAGCTTGATATTGTGGTAGCTTATCGATAGGAGCTCGAGTATGCTAGACAGTAGGATCAATGGGTTGCACAACTTGCTCAGCCCTCATAACAGTCATAAACTGCTTGAACATGCCAGCCATGTTCTTGTAACATTCAGGCTGAGCGGTACGTGCTACATGCTTGGTATTCTGAGAAGGAGGATCCTGCGGATGCGATGAATTCAAAGGATTTCCTCCTCTAATCTCCTCGCCATGTGTCGAGGAGCTGGTGGCAAGCTCGACAATGTGAGCTTCATTAGTTTCAGACATATCTATATGAAAGACCGAATTAGTCGACAAGTCACAATATACACAATATATAACTTATGGGTGGCAAAGTAACATAACAACAATGCAACAAGCTTCAGTTTAGTCCTAGAATCGACTAAACTCTGGCCCTGTTACCACAATTGTAACACCCCTTTCCCGCCCTGGTCGAGACCTAGGTCGGAGTGTGCTACCTAAGAATAGTACAATATTTAGTGCGATAAAATTTCAATTCATAAAACCATATGATCAATGTAATACTATTAAATCATTACCAAACATTCATTTTAGTCCAATACGCCAATATGAAACGGTAATTAATCATTTAGGGCAATTCATAAGCTATTTCAAATTTTAGGGACTAAACTATAAATCTGTTAAATTTGAGGTTCTTCGATGTAATTGATTATACCATAATGAAATTCAACACAATAACAACAAGCCTATAAAATTTCCTGCAATTTGGAGTTCATTTACTCATACAATTGACTTGTCCCAAATTTAGTGACCAATCTGTAAACATTGTAAACTGACAAATTATGCCTTTAACCAACTTAACTAACCATGTATCGAAACACCTTAAGGTTGTTTCGATACGAGTGTATGATGGTCAACTGAGTTGACTTTGCCCTTTATACCGTATCGATACGGACAAGCCATGTATCGGTACGGGTTGACTCTCTTTGACCTTCACTTTGAACCGTTTCAGTACAGGTTAGACTTGTATCAAAACAGAGGATTCTAATAGCAAAATGTTCTGATACAACTCCAAACTGTATCGATACGCCCTGTTTCTAAAGTCCAATTATGCTTAACTGTATCGATACGCCATTACCCCATATCGATACGGCATGACCTAAGTGAGCCTATCAAACGATGTTCAAATGAAATGAAACTTTACACACAAAATTTCAATACTACAAACTACCGGCATGCCAAATTTCATTATTATTCGAATACATTTACTAGGTTTTGACCTATGTGAGCCAAATAAGTATTTTTACTAACTTTTAGCCTTACCAAAAGTCATTTTAGGGCCTTGAACAATATTTTAACTTACACACATTACAAGCATCCAAAATGGTCACAAGAGACTAGTTCAACTACTTTTCCACCTTCCTAGGAGTTTCTAAGGTGAAAATACATCACTTTAGGCTTGTAGTGACTTGTCTCGCCTCGACTATCCGATCTTCAACCACGGTGATCTCTCAATCTGAAATGCATGAGATGAGACACGTTAGGGATGCATTGCCTAGTTTGGTAGTCATATGCTTTATAATAACAATGAGCAATACAAGTACATATTCTCATGCTTGTCAATAACAATACCATGATTCAATATACAATGTTTAACATATCAGATTCATTATTCATCCTTGGATTGAATCAAGATAGTGGATACGCGAAATCCTACGCCTCGCCAAATGACCAATACCAAAACACATCCCTCTGCCTCGCCAAATCAATATATTCCACCCGTACACAGAGCTCATGAATTCTATGGCATGCCAATTGTATCCAATGTCCATTCAAATCCAAGGTTTCAATGTCAATAACCATATGCAATATTCAAGGATAATTCTGATGACCAATAACTTCAATTTTATCAGCAGCGAACATGTCTCATTACCAATATTTAATAGTTTCAATGTCAATGTCAATATCTGATGATTTATTTACAATGTTTCAATAAAAATATCTATATCGATGACAATGCATGATGATGATGCCATTAACTATGTCCAATGTTAATTAACAAACTTACCAATGCTTACCAATGGATCTATTTAACGATCTGATGCAACTTCCTTAAGGATAATGTTAGTTATAAGATCGAAAACAATAATAAAGGATTCGGGAAGGCTCCTTGCCTAATCCCGAGACTCCGACTACACTCACCTTAAAATTTGATGCTCTTACGGCTCTCGGATGACAACGCCCTTGCTTCTAGCTTTCGATGGAGATGGATACTCCTTTTCGTTATCATGAGCTAGGAAATCAATTTGGAGATTATTAGGATCGATAATACGATATCAAAATCAATATACCGATATCGAAATCGATATCCGATTTCAATATAGACAACAACGATGAAATATACATGGATGGTCAAAACCCTAGCTTAAGATTAAACTCGATATATTCATGGAATCCAACAATTTTTTGAGGATTATAGCTTACTCAAACGGTAGCAACGATTCGATATCAATAAACCAAGGAAAAACTAAACTTAAATTTCCTCTCCAATAGAGGTGTGTGCTTAGAGAAAGATGATGAAGAAGACAAGGGAGATGCTTGCTTTCCTTTAAATCGGGTAAGTCTTTTGCTATCCCTTTTTCTTTCTTTTATTTCTCAATTAATAAGATTTCCTTTAGGTGAAGCTACTTCACCAGATTATCCCACGTTGGGATATTAAAATTAAGGAGGGGCTAATCGTAAGGTTAGTCCCTCAACTCTCTATTCTCAATAGTTTTGACCCTAAAATTCTCGATTTCCACAATTTAGACACTAAACGATTTTGATACTATTCAATAAAGCCCATGTTCAGTAAATTAACTCAGTAAGAGCCCAATTTCGAATTATTAACAAGCCGATACAATATTTAAAACTTATCGATGTGAGATTTCTGATCACCGGAACTCAATTCTGATTAGACCAGATTTAGGGGTGTTACATCAAAAGATAGAGGAAAAACTTAGTAAGATAAAAATTTAGTCAAAATTCATAAAGTATTTCCATACAAAATGAAATTAAACCATAATCGTCGGGGTTTAAACAAAAGAAACATTGAGAACCGAATGGGGAAAGCTATCCCTAGCTAACTCGGTTGCTCCTTGATGCTTCCTCTTGTCTTGCACTCGTCGTGGCTACTTAATTCTGCATTGGATTTACCTCGGTTGCCCCATGGAAGCTTTAAGCTGACATAGACTTCAAGAGAAAGCTCCAAAAACCAAGGAAAAAGATGATATGATATGAGCCTCACTTTTTAGGGTAAGAATATATGTATATATATCCTTATCACTTTCCAATTGGGTGTTTACAAGTGCCCATCATAGATTTTTTAGATAAAATTTCGTATAGGAAATTTGTACTAATTGATAGCTCATAATTCTTTGATCTTATCCTGACAATTGTCATTGCATCGATAATGACTATTTCAATATGCTTACATCATGTTCAAACAAAAGTTGTTGTAACTAACTGCCAGCTCATTATCCTTTGATCTTATCTTCTTGTCAACGTCATTTGATTGTATCTTTTTTATAACTGTCATTGCAATGACCGTCCTGAACGCAATCTAAACAATGCTTATGCAGCAACATCAGTATTGCAGCGACATCCTAATGTGGCGACAGCCCTGGCTGCAATTCTGGAAGAACTTATGTAGCGACATTAGCAGCAAAATATTATAAATTCAAGGATGTTTCAAGAAAGAGCTACTGAGTTAAGAAAATGTAAATACAAAGATAAAAATGCTAAAATGCATGCAAAAGATAACATGGTGGGGACAAATTAATCAATAAATAAGGTGAAAACACATGTCTTTTAAAGTACAATCGTGTACTAAGATAGCAAGATGCATTAAAGAATGTCCATCAAAAGTTTTGTCTATGGCATCGAGTTTTTAATTAATTTTCATTATTTTCTCGATTTTTCATGGACTTTAAGCCTTTAAATTGCTACATTGAGTATCAATTTCATTCACATTAATTATGCTTTAGCATCATAGAGTCGGCCTAAAATTTCCCTAAGGCTTCTCAAGCTTTTAGAAAGCATGCAACATGTGAAATAAAAGCTACAGTAGTTTCAATACTAAGTTCAAAAAACGAAAGCTCTTTAATACATTACAAAACATTAAGCATAGATTCATCATAAGAAATCACGATCAACGAAGTAGCAAATTTAGAATCAATGTAATCACATCAGAAACAAATTAAGCTATTTACAACTATTTTTTATTTTTAAATTTTGTAACACCCCAATTTTGGGCTTAGAAGTTTTGGGTTTGGACCGGACCGGTCGGGTTGCGGTTCGAATATAAAAGGGTGAATTTAGGAAAGCCTAGTTCGGGTTGCAGTAAAAATATGGAAAAATGTCTTAAAATCCTCTTTTATTATATATAAGAGAAAGGTGAAATCAATTTTACAAAGTGAGGTTTGGAAGAGTGACATTTTGGGTTAGTGACCAAAATGTAATTTTTGAAAACTGGGTGACTGTTTTAAAAAGGATTGAAACTTTGAATCTTTAAGGAGCTATGTAGAACTAAGGTTTTGATATAATATTTGAAAAATGTTTTGGACTAAATTGAAAAGAATTTAAAATATGTTTTTAGTCAAAAACAACTTGAAAATATGTTTAAGGGTTTTTAAAGCTCTGGAATGGACTTAAAGTACATTTAAAGAAGTCAAAACCGAGCATTTTAAGTGACAGTATCGATACAGTGGATAGTGTATCGATACACATTAGGGTTTTGGATTCCAGTAGCTAAAACCCGTATCGATACGTCTATGCGTATCGATACGGTGTCTAAACCCGTACCGATACGCTTACACGTATCGATACGGTATGTTTTCAAATAGCCCAACGGCTAGTCGCGTACCGATACGATGGTATCGCGTACCGATACGCCAACGGTCAATTCCCAACGGTCTTTTGAATTTGCAGGACCGTACCGATACGCCAGGCATGCGTATCGATACGCATCAGCAGAAAGCTCAACGGCTATATCAGACTTTCAAGACCGTATCGATACAGGGTATAGTGTATCGATACACTAGGCTGAAGAAATGCAATTTGTGGGAAATAAACGGCTATTTTGTATCCCCAACGGCTATGAAACATCCCCAACGGCCATAAACGGCTAGGAACTCAATTTGGAGTATAAATAAGGCCTCCAAGCATCAAGATTGACAAGAGCTTCAATTGTTACAACATTATGAGTGAAATTCGTGTCTAGAGCTTAAATCGTTCATTTATTGCTTAGACAACACTAGTGAGCTTACATTGTTAAATTTGCTCAAGTGTTTTAGGTTTTGGGTGAGTGCTTCATTGTGCAAACAAAACGCCTATTAGAGGGTTCAAGTTTGCTTCTTTGTTTCTCTTTGTAAAGAGGGTTTTCCTTCAAGCTTTGGGTAGAAAGCTTCGAGGGTTGTAAAGGGTTTCCTCCTAATCCTAGAAAAGGGGACGAATCAATTAGTGGATTGATTGCGAAATCCTTAGTAGGAAGCTAAGGTAGTGGATGTAGACCTTGGTTAGAAGGTTGAACCACTATAAATCATCGTGTATTTATTCTTTCAGCTTCCTAAACCCTTCCACCCAAAAATCCACCTCTCCACCACTTGGCGAGCATAATCGGTTGATCGAATCGAGCCCCGAAAAACCCAACAATTGGTATCAGAGCTTGGCTCAATTGAAGGGGATTCACATCCTATTGAAAAGATCCGGCAAGCTCGATCAACATTTCACCAACCGGCTCAAAATGTCGCAATCCATCAACATACCGCCCTTCTTCGACGGAGATCACTATGCCCATTGGAAGACAAAGATGAAATTCTTCTTGAAGGCAAGAGATTACAAACTATGGGACATAGTTGAAGATGGTCCGTTCGTGCTTCAAGGAAGCAAAGCGGAATGGAGTGTCGACGATCGCAAGAAGATGGAGCTTAATTGTAGAGCCTTGCACATGCTCTTTTGTGCTTTTGGCCCAACCATCTATGAGAAGATGTCTTCTTGTGAAAATGCCAAGGAGGTATGGGACAAGCTTGAAGTCACATACGAGGGGACTAATGAAGTCAAGGAGACCAAGATTGGGCTCCTCACCTTAGAGTATGAAAACTTCAAAATGGATCCGGAAGAAAACATCGAAAAGATGTTTGATAGATTCTCCACCATCATCAATGGTCTTAAAGGTTATGGAGAAGCCATCCCGGAAGAAAAACTTGTCCGAAAGCTCATCTACTCACTTCCCGAGTCTTGGGACTCAAAGAGGACCGCCATCATCGAAGCCAAAAATTTAAAAAATTTGAAGCTTGATGAACTCATGGGGTCACTTCTTACTCATCAAATCATGAAGAAGAATAAAGAGGATGAGAAAAGGAGGGAAGAAATTAGAGCTATGGGAGAGAAGAAAATCAAGAGACTTGGCTTCAATGCCATGGCTCTCAAATCCTCCACAAATTATCACATAGATTCAAGTGAGGAGGATAGTGAAGATGAAGAGATGAACTATCTCTTCAACAAGCTCGCACGATTCATGAAGAGCAAAATAGGAAAATCCAAGCATGAATCGATGAAGAAGATGAAGGATTCCCACAAATTCAAAAAGAAGGGATCATCTTCAAAACAAGCATATGTGGCCGCTTGGAGTGATGAAGACTCCACCGATAATGAAGTAGCCCACCTATGCATGATGGCCCTCAATGAGGGGGAGGTAACTTCTAACTCATCTATTTCAAATTCTTATACATTTGATGAGTTACAAGAAGCCTATGATGAATTGGTTTTTGAATTCAAGGCTTCATTTTCGAAAAATAAAAAATTGATTTCAAAGTTGAAAACCGAAAATGATTTGCTTTCTAAAACCAATTTAGAGTTTGAAGCAAAAATCAAAGATTTTGAACTTAAAGTTTTAGATTTACAAAACTTGCTTCAAACGATGGAAAGAGATCATCAAAAAGAAGTCGATGATCTCAAAAAGGAAAAAGATTTGATTTCCAAAGAACTTGAAAAGAAAAACAATTTTGGAAAATCAAATTTTTATGTAAGACAATCTAGTGCCCCTAGATTTTTTAATGGAAAATGTTTTAGAAGTGTTTGGGTCCCAAAAGGACTAACCACTTCAACTAAAAGGGATGAAATTGAAAAATGGATTCCTAAGGGGACTAAATTTTGTGCTACTAACGTTTATGGATCCAAAGCAATTTGGATACCAAAAATCACTTGATTGTCTTTTGCTAGGTGTGATGGAGAGTGTTCAACGAGTCAAACATTAAGGGGGAGCTCCATGCACACAAAGGAAGAACACTTGAAGAAGGAAGGCTTCACATCCTCCCTTAAGTTCAAGTGTTGGTAAAAATTTCTAGTTGTTTTTAATTTTATTTGATTTATTTTTTTTAATTCAACTAGATATTCATAAATGTTGGACTAACATTCTGATGATGCTATGAGTAAGGGGGAGCCAATTTTAAACCAAAATTTTAAGTGTCAAAATTTTTTTTGCCTCCTATGTTATCTTGAACTTAAATGTCATTTTAAATTCTTTTTGATATAACAAAAAGGGGGAGAAATGGTTTTTGAAAAATTTATTTTTCAAATGAATAAGGGGGAGCTTTATTTTGATTTTATATCTTAAATCTCTTATTCACAATTTTAAAATTAAAGGGGGAGAATCCCAAACAATTTTTCAAGTTGGTTTTATTATATCAAAAAGGGGGAGATTGTAGAACTAAGGTTTTGATATAATATTTGAAAAATGTTTTGGACTAAATTGAAAAGAATTTAAAATATGTTTTTAGTCAAAAACAACTTGAAAATATGTTTAAGGGTTTTTAAAGCTCTGGAATGGACTTAAAGTACATTTAAAGAAGTCAAAACCGAGCATTTTAAGTGACAGTATCGATACAGTGGATAGTGTATCGATACACATTAGGGTTTTGGATTCCAGTAGCTAAAACCCGTATCGATACGTCTATGCGTATCGATACGGTGTCTAAACCCGTACCGATACGCTTACACGTATCGATACGGTATGTTTTCAAATAGCCCAACGGCTAGTCGCGTACCGATACGATGGTATCGCGTACCGATACGCCAACGGTCAATTCCCAACGGTCTTTTGAATTTGCAGGACCGTACCGATACGCCAGGCATGCGTATCGATACGCATCAGCAGAAAGCTCAACGGCTATATCAGACTTTCAAGACCGTATCGATACAGGGTATAGTGTATCGATACACTAGGCTGAAGAAATGCAATTTGTGGGAAATAAACGGCTATTTTGTATCCCCAACGGCTATGAAACATCCCCAACGGCCATAAACGGCTAGGAACTCAATTTGGAGTATAAATAAGGCCTCCAAGCATCAAGATTGACAAGAGCTTCAATTGTTACAACATTATGAGTGAAATTCGTGTCTAGAGCTTAAATCGTTCATTTATTGCTTAGACAACACTAGTGAGCTTACATTGTTAAATTTGCTCAAGTGTTTTAGGTTTTGGGTGAGTGCTTCATTGTGCAAACAAAACGCCTATTAGAGGGTTCAAGTTTGCTTCTTTGTTTCTCTTTGTAAAGAGGGTTTTCCTTCAAGCTTTGGGTAGAAAGCTTCGAGGGTTGTAAAGGGTTTCCTCCTAATCCTAGAAAAGGGGACGAATCAATTAGTGGATTGATTGCGAAATCCTTAGTAGGAAGCTAAGGTAGTGGATGTAGACCTTGGTTAGAAGGTTGAACCACTATAAATCATCGTGTATTTATTCTTTCAGCTTCCTAAACCCTTCCACCCAAAAATCCACCTCTCCACCACTTGGCGAGCATAATCGGTTGATCGAATCGAGCCCCGAAAAACCCAACAAGCTATTTACCCAAAAGAGTTTCTCCAGATTTTTCTGAATATTAATCAATTTAATTAATGGTTTTTAATTAAGTGCAAAAGGAGGGAAAAGATATTTTGGCATTTTAACTAACTTTTCTCTAAATTTCCATTTTCTTTTCTCTCAACTTTTCTCTCAACCCAAACACATTTCTCCAGCAAAATTCTCTCTGATTTTGACAACTAAAGATTTGATTTCAATCCTCATTTGATCTCTAATCAATTCTACAACAAAACCTTAGCATTTGCTTATTGTATTTTCAAGAATTGTGGTTCCAAAAAGGGAGAAACTCAAGTTTAGAGGTATGAACGTCCTTCTCCTCTAAATTCTCAGTTCTTTACTGAAATTCCCAAGTTCTCAATCCTTGATTTGTGTTTTATTAAAGGTTTTACAATTGTGTTCTTGATCTTGGCTTTAAAATGCAAGATTTGGTTAATTTGTGATGAAATTCGTATGAAATGGTTGGGTACTGTTTTGAGATGTGTTTTTAATGTAAAATGGATGTATATTTGATGAGAAATTAAGGTTTAATCAATGTAATCTCGAATAGGTTGATTTTCCTAAGTTTCTACTTGTGAAAATGGTGGTTTTTTGGGGTGATCTTGGTGTTTTGTTAATGCTGGAGGTATAAGGACGTGTTTGGGATCATTTTGGATGTTAATTGATGTTTAAAAATGGTTAGAAGTGATGGATCTTGGCTGGGTTAAGTTTTGGAAGTGTTTGGAGGTGATTTTGGTTGTGTTTGGTAGCCGAAATGTTGGATTTGCAAAGAGCAGCGAGTTTAGGTGTGTTGCTGGTGTTTTAATTCATTATGATGCATTAATCCTCTGTTGTTATGTGCTTGAAACAGGGGAGAATGGTCCATGAGCAATAGAGGTGGCGTTGAAGGTTTCGGATGCTTGGAAGGCTTGTTGGGTTTTCAGCTTTAAAACCAAGGTTTGAAGGTTTTGGGAGCTTAGTTTAAGTCTAAACAACTTAGCTAAGCTCAAGAGTAAGTAAATGAAATTTCTCTCTTGGTTGTGTCATGAATTGGTTTTTAAAGCACTTGTGATTGTTGGATGCAACGCATGTGATTTGCATGTTTTAAACTCTGTTTTGGAAGCATATTCTATCATGATTTAATGCTGGTTTTGAAAGCCATGTGTGAAGGATGCTCAAGGTAAGAGATCCTTGGTTTTGTACATTGAAATTGTGGAATTGTTGCATAGTGTTGCATGTTGTTTAATGGCTTTGTGTAATGCTTCAAAAACAGTGGATTGATGATGGTAATTGGTGGTTTTGGCATTTTGGTTATGCTTGTAAAACAATGGATTAATGTGGTAAATTGGTTATATTGGCAAGTGATGTAAGTGGTTCTTGGTTACTTGAATCGGATATAGTTAGCCGGCTATAGGATTGGGTGCACCGTGAATAAAGTCGCCTTGGATGTGGAGTGGTTGTGATTGTACCGGTAACTCCATCCAAGTACACTAACGAGATGGTTAAGAACACCATGGTGGTTAAAAGTCCATGGGTGGGTCTTGTGTATGTTAAGGTCATAATGGTGGTTAAAATTCCATTTGAGGACCTTGTGTATGTTAAGGTCATAATGGTGGTTAAAATTCCATTTGAAGACCTTGTGTATGGTAAGATCACAATGGTGGTGTAAAGTCCATGTGTGGATCTTGTGTGTATGTCCCGTGATCTCGTTAGTGATGTTATACAACTACCAATGAGTGATGGTAAGGTCATAATGGTGGTTAAAATTCCATTTGAGGACCTTGTGAATGTTAAGGTCATATGGTGTTTAAAAGTCCATATGAGGACCTTGTGTATGGTAAGGTCATAATGGTGGTTTAAATTCCATTTGGGGACCTTCAGATTGGTAGTGTGTATGAAGCGTGGGGACAACGCTTGTAATCCGCGTATCCGATTGTGTTTTGTGTTATGATGGTTTGTGAATTATCACTTGGAAGCCAATATAATGTTCTTGAATATGATGAAGCATGAGATGCTTGAAATGATGCATGGTTGCATGAGAAGTGTGTAGTGTTCTATGAATGCATGTTTTACTTGTTAACTTGTACAAGTGTTTATCTTCTATTGAGAATGGTACATATGTGCATGGAATCTCTTTAGTGCATTGAAGTCTTGTGAAGGCTTGTTTTAAAAGGCATGTAATGCAAGTGTTGATTTTGTGGTTCATATGTTGCATTTGCTTAATGCATGAGATGGAATTGAGGGTGTAAGTGGTTTTTTTAAAGGTTTCTTGCTTTGAAATGATTTTCAAGTATAAGAAAAGTATAATGTGAAGTGGAAGTGTTTTCCAAGGATCTTGTATTTAACTTTGCATAGGATGTTCATGCATGGAATGGTTAAATTGATGGTTTTGCAAGGTTGTGCTTTGAAGTGAATTACTTAGCTTTTCTAAGCTAAGGGTTGGTTTTTCATGTTTGAGCAATGCATGATTTAAAGCATGTTGTTAAAAAGGGTTTTCAAACATTGCTTTGGTTTATCGAATTGTAATGCTTTTAAAAGAGGTTTTATGACTCGCTGCATTGATGGTGTTTTGGTTTTGAGCATTCCTCACTAAGCATTATGTGCTTACGCTCTTTTTTGTCCATCAATGCAGATATTTGAAGTTGGAACAGTGAGAAGCAAGGGATTCAAGGAGAACTCCACTTGAGATGTATGTCTCGGTTAATAGCTATATATAATAAAGGCAATGGGGGGAGAATCTCTTATGTTGATGTTTAATGAGATTGTGTATGTTGGACAAGTTTGGTTTATGATTTTGAAATTTTTGGTTTAACGCTTGCAACGTTTGAATCTTCTTATTCTTAAGTCGTTATGCTATGCTTCTTGTTTTAAAAGCATGATTGAGTGTGGGATGTGTTGAATGAGTTGGTGCACCTAGGGGTGGTTTTGTATCTAGATTTTGATGCAAACTGGTAGGTATGATGCTTGGCATGTTGTTGATTTATTGTGGAATGGTTTGGAGCATGTTTGATGGGGTTTAAAGGTGTTAAAACAGGCCTATATGCTGTTTCTGGGCAGGGTGTTTCGAAACACCCTTGCCTGTTTCGAAACAGGCCCTTGATTTGGCCTGGGTTTTCCTGAACGGCCTAGACCCGTTTCTGAACACTTTGGCTACTGCCAAGGGGTGTTCCTGAACGGCCTAGACCCGTTTCTGAACGCTTTGGCTACTGCCAAGGGGTGTTCCTGAACGGCCTAGACCCGTTTCGGAACACTTGACGGTTGGGCATAAAATTTGAATGGTTTTGAGGTTTGCAAGCTTTACGTTTTAGTCCCGATTCTTGTATGTGCAATTGCTTGAGTTTGAGATGTCCGTTTGAGATGAAATTTGGCAGAGAGGCAAGGAACATGACTAATTTCATAATGGTAACTTAAAATTTGGTAAAGTCCTCTTAATTTTCAGAATTTACAAATTGGTCCCTAAATTCGTATTTTGTGCAATTGGGTCCCTTATTGTTTTCCGATTGCTGTGATTTTTGAGTATGCTTATCTCAAGAGTATGCCTAGGTTTTGTGTGCATCTAGACAAGTTTAAAAAGAAAAAAAAGGGTCGTTAATCAAGGTTGACTTTCGGGTTGACTTTAGTTTTCCCCGTGTAATCTTCGTAGTCCGGGTCAACCGTCTAGGCCGGGCTAAGGGGGTTACAAATTTTATCTAAATTTAACCTAATATATACATGGGATATTACTCCCCAAAACTTGAGAAGAGTATTGTCCCCAATGCGAAAAGGAAACAAGTAAACAAAAAAAACATTCAAATGCAGCATGAAAAACTAAAAAATGAAAAACTAAAAACAAAATAAAAGAAAAAAACTAACCCATTGAGTTACTGGGATGGTGGTGCAGAGCGTT
The DNA here is from genome assembly GCA_030270665.1 of Hibiscus trionum. Classification (NCBI taxonomy): domain Eukaryota; kingdom Viridiplantae; phylum Streptophyta; class Magnoliopsida; order Malvales; family Malvaceae; genus Hibiscus; species Hibiscus trionum. Next base: position 14,226,498 of record BSYR01000013.1, on the reverse strand, counting down.
GTGCCTGGCTCTTGGTTGTTTGTCCAGTACTGGGCACAAAAGAAGTAGGCTCTTGTGGTGTCTGGGGTGGTGTAGGAGATGCAGATGCATCCTTTGGCGGGGGAGCAGTGCTGGAGGTAGATGAATCTAAGGAGTCAAACATAGTAGGCAGGTGCCTCAGATTTTCTTACATATCCTCAAGAAGATTGAGGACCGAACTGGTAGTAACCTTGGTCTGAGTCCTGGGAGTGGTAGTAGACGGAGTAGAAGTGGTGGATGTCTTAGCAGGAGAAGGAGTGGCCCGATCATCTGAGGATGGCACCTCAATAGTGTCATCACTAGCCAAGTGTATGTCTCTAGCGGGAATAGTTTGCTCAAGGTGCATGGGGGCCTTGCCCTTATCCTTGGCTCTCGCTCTTCACGGGGCGGCGAGGTACAAGAGTAGCAGTCGTCTTCTTCTTCTTCTTTCTCTTCCTTGTCTTTGCTGCAGCAGTCGGAGGGCTGAGGCAATCTCTTCTTCTTCTCTTTTCTTCCTTCTCTTCTTTTGGTTGTGGGTTGTTGGCGGGTACAACAATGGGCTTGGGATTGTTTAGGGAACATGGGGAAGGTAATAGTGGACCCAGGCGACAACTTAATTAACAAAGTTCTTGTGGCCAGGTCATTTACTTTAGCATATTCAAAGAAGAGCTTGAAGAACTATGTCATGAAATTGAGCAAGGTTGCACGTAGGGTACTTGTAGCAATGGCGTTGAATGGTGTAGCACCAGCCACAAGTCCCTTGAGCCGTGGTATCTCCTTTGGGGCTGTCCCTGTTTGGGCTTCTATTACCAGGTCATTGGGGTTATCACGAACCTGCACATTCTCACATAAAACAGTTACCATGCTCATAAATATTAAAGGGACTTTTGTACCTGTGGATGTGGCCTTCCCTACAGTAGAATGTCATGTCATCTTTCCAATATTCATCCGTCGTCCCTTCATCACCGAAGTCAGTAGAAGTATCCTTTAAGAGGAAATCGTGGGGGTGGCATCATGTGGGCCTAAGTCGAGTGTTCATGAATTGAACCCAGTATTTGGGGTCTGGCTTCAAGTCAACCCATCTAACAACCCTAAAAGTTGGCGTTTTTCATATAGATTATGTTCCAGGAATGCACGTGTCATGAAACACCTCGTCATAGGTGGCATTGGTGGCCACCGTTGTAAGGTCAATATGCTCGTCCTCTGCATTGTTTAGGCCAAAGTAATTGTTGATTGTATCAGCAGAGAATTTTTCCAGCTTCCCACGAACAAGTGCCATTTCAACATGGGTTTTGGCAATATGGGTGTAGAACTCTCGAACCCATAAGACGTTAATCCATCCTGGCTGTCAGAAAAACTCCTCCCAATCATGGGTTTTGATGAAGATACATGTATTTTCGTCAAACTAGAGTTTGTGCTCACCAAAAAACTCTCACCCTTCTCTAGTGTGAGTTTTTGGTTTTGGAAGAACTCGTAGCGTTTTTCCATCTCGGCGTTGTAATGGTTTCTTTGAGGGTCGAGTTCCTCAGGTACCAGAATGGTACGTTGAGAGGTTGAAGAAGAGGGCCTCGTGGATGGTGTGGTGTCGGTTGGTTTTAGTGAAGCGTGCGAGATACTAACGTCGACACGAGTAGTGTTTCTTATTTTGACATAGTGTTTGGATGAGAAAAGGGTTTGAGAGAAAAAGAATTATTTAGGATTAGATCAAGAAACGTAAAGGCAAGAAAGATAAGATGTGTTTTCTCTTGGGGTTATAAGGAAGGTCGATGGGAAGGTAGAAGGGTATCAGAACAGTTTAATTTTGGAGGGAAAGAAGTTTTAACGGGGTGGGATTAATGGAAAGGACATGTGGCGGCATGGGAAAAGCATGTAGGGTAAATAGGAAAGAGAAAGTTGATTTAATGATTATGGGGAAAGTTAATGTTTCGAATAACAATATTTGTTCCCCCTTTTCCGCTGCAATGGGACATGTTGATTATATTGGTTCTACAATTGATTTAAATTCCTCTACCTTGCATTAGAATTTCCTTGTTAAGCGTTGTTCCCAAATCCGAATGCTCTGACATTCTGTCATAAATTGAAGTTACCCCAAGACTGACGTGTAGCAGCAGTGTTAGAATTTCCATATGCATTTCCCCTTATGTTGTTTACAAAATCACATTCTTTACATGTTGTGGGCAATCTTCATAGTTATGATTTCCTCCACATATTTCACAAAAGAATACAGAGACATTTTGTTGTTGCACAAGTTGAATAGCTGTAACTTTACTAGTAACATCTATATTCTTGATCTATTTTCTATTCCAAAGAAGAAATTTGAGCCTTAAGAGTAGATATATCATCCAACTCTAAATAGGATATTGGTAATTGTTTTGAGCAAATCGCTCCAGAACATCAATAACGTCATCATGCGCGTAATCAAGCAAAGGTTCATGTGATGATCCGTCGACGTGATTCCTTGTGTGTGCATTAAATCCATTGTAGAAAATCTCATTCTAAGTTTCCTTTTAAATACCATGGTTGGGAAAACGTCTCAACAAAGACTTGTATCTTTCTCATGTGGTATAAAGATTTTCATCATCCACCTCAAAATAGGCAGTAATATCATTCCTTAGACGGGAATTCAATGTCGGTGGGTTAAAGTGCAGGACAAACTGTGTTGCTAACTCATTTCATGAAGTGATAGATCCAACAGGAAGTCCAAGAAACCATGTACGAGCTCTTCTATACAAAGAATAAGGAAATAATTACATTCGCAAAGCATCATCGGGAACTTCTTGTTGACTAAAAGATGCACAAACCAATAAAAATGATTAAAGATGCTCTCTTGCATCCTCATGTGGCAATCCAACATATTGCCCATTATAGTTTAGCATTTGGAACATGAAAGGATTAAGTTCAAAATTTCCAGCTTCAATTTGTGGTCTAACCATTCCTGGTTGTAAATCATCCAAAACAGGGACAACAACATCTCTTATTGTTCTATTTTGAACTGGAACACCCCGATGCAATGGTGGTTCATTAGGGTTTTGTGGCGGCACATGTAGTATGAGTGCATTGTTACCCTGTCCTTTCATTTCTTGTCGTTCACGAAGTCTTCTTCTAACATTCCTTTCGATTTCTGGGTTAGGATTGAGAATATTCTTCGAAGAACTCCTGGTCATAAAACAAAGAAAGTAAACAAATGAAAATAACAACAAAAACACTAAGTTAGTAACAACTACAAACTAAAATAATGAATGCAACTTGCAAAAATATAAACACCAAAAGAACGCCATCCCTGGCAACGGCGCCAAAACTTGATCGTGCATATAAGGATATTGTGACTGTGTAAGTGTACACACGTCAATGAAATATAGTTGATAGGTTAATCTTAACGGATATCGATCCCACGAGGATGAGACTCTGGTTGCTTATATTGTCGATTCAATGATTCTATCAATAAACATAAATGTAAGAATAGTTGTCGGTGCAATTAAATAATAAAATTCTAATTTCAAGATGAATTGTGGAAGAAATAACGAAAAGAGTAAAGGAAGATAAGTAATGATAGAAATGGATCCCCTTGGTATTTCTCGGCGGAGTACCTGATGCAGCAAGGGCGAAGCATTAGATAGTTTAACTACAATGAATATAAAGATTATCTTACTCACTCTCCTCCTAATCTCCACTAAAGACTCATACACACACATTCACTGCACCTTCCAGCGTCGGCAAATAATGTATGCATTGGAACAAGTAAACTGGATTCCTTCGTGTTCCCACCCAAGTTTCGTTTTGATGCCTGTTAACCTGAACTATCATCGCACCTTCAAGTGTCGGTGACTGCATTTAACACTTTCGTGCGAAATAGCATTCAAACCCTATAGCTTAAACAAAGAAGAAAGATATATAAAATATTCCAAAGTTCACAATTCAAAGGTACTTCTGTACTCAAAGAAAAGAAAAAAAAAACCATCGTTTGAATTAAATACAAAAAATGGTGAAGATAAATGGAAACATATTTCCTAGCTATCTCAAAATATCTCCACAAAGTTTCCCTTGCTATAGCACTTAGCTCCTCTCTTTCCGAAGTCATATGGCCTCGATCTACCTTGGATCACCACCTAGAAGCTTACGCCACCATGGAAAAAGCTTCAAAGAAAAGGAAGAATGAAGGAAATGAGACGTCCTGCCTTTTTTCTCTCTCTTTCCAAAGGACATTTTATAAGTCGATCCATAAAGGACACATGTCCTTCGCATGAATTTGGCGTGAAAATGTGGTACAAAATCTGTTACAACAGATAATACAGCTGGCACCTTGCATCCTTATCTTCAGAAATTTTTAGAGAGTTAGAAGCAGGAGCAATATACTACATTAAGGAGATGCTTTTTACAACAACATTAGTGATGCAGCGACAAAACAGCAAAATAGAAAAATTCAGCATAAAACATGCAAAGATAATTGAGTTATAAAAGGTACAAAAAACTGAGATGAAAATAAAGAAATGTATGCATGAAATATCAATGTGGGGACAATTTAATCAACAAAATAGGAGGAAATGCATATTCTTTAGAGAGCTATCATTATCATGTTTAGTACATGTTCAATGATAAATGATAAATTTGTTGATAACATGATCATATCAATGTTTATTGGTAAGGGTAAATATATGATGACATATGCATGTTATGATTTAATATGATGTTTAGGGTGTGAACTACCATAAATGTTTCATCTATAGAATGATCAATATATTACCATTGATGATAACTGAGATATTGAAGGATATCTATAGTGCTCAAGTATGTTTATTGAGGGTCATAGGTATAGTTGACATACCATGAGTCTAGCATATCGGTATACTTGGTACTAGAGTTCGTACTTACCGTGTGTTTGATTGTGCACACATAGGTGGTTCGATGCATTAGAGTAAGTAAATCATTGCATCAAGCTCAGAAAATTTATCAAGCTAACACAATAATGGCATCCTACTTGAGGTTTTTAATTAATTTAGTGGCAAGTATAAATGAGACAAATTTATCTATTTTGATTCAAAGTCTTTTATTTATCGAACAGTCAATTTATTTTTTTAAAGGGTAAAGGAGCTCTAATTTTGTGTATAAGCCAGTAAAAATAATTATAAAGGTTTTGAATTTTATGGTATTTCTGAATAAATGTCATTATTTGTGTACTATATTTGTTTCTGACGTTCCTCACTTGTATTTGCAAGCCGAATACAAGAAGGGTTGTTACAACTTAACTGTAGGGTGGTTTCGATATGACCATTATATTTTAATTTTGTCAATAAGACTACTTAACTATTTAAGTGGTATCAATAAAGTCACATGTCATTAAAATTAAATGAATGGGTGACGTGTTAATTAACATAAATTTGTATAAGTATAAAGTTGGTTTCTATTATTTCCACTTTTATCAATTTGGTCTTAATTTTAACTTAATTCAATAAATTAATCATTCAATTAGGTGGGATTTAAACCCAGATTATTGGGGAGTATGGCGTACCACACTACTAATGAGCCAAGGATCACATTCATGAAATGAATTACAACATTTCATATATAGCTTAAATGGTCTCTACTCTTTCGTCTTCTCTCTTGTTCTCAATTTTGTATCGCCAAGCAAAACTTTTAACCATCCGTTTTTCTGTTTTTGCACTTCATTTCACATTTTTCTTCTTCCTCATTGCGAAAGCCTCCATCATCGAACTATGTTTCCACCATAGGAGAACCTCAAAGAACATTTTTTTGTTCTCATCAATTCTTTCACTTTACAAGCCTCTCTTCGAAAATCAAATCTACAACTTCTTGTTAATCATATCGGCGTACACAATAACTTTCTATCTTATGTTTTATTCTCCTGGTTAAATTTGATCGATGTGTTCAATTGGTTTCTTTTAGTATCATCTTTTGGGGTCGTTTTTTTTTACTCTATGACTCTAACGAATACCTTAATTATTTCAATCTTGGCGAAAATCTAGTGAATATTTGTCGGTTTTAAAGAGTTGTGTTGTTGTTAATGGAAGGAGTTTGATAGCTTTTACCATTAAAGCTCTATTTCATTATGGTGTGGTGAGCGGTTATGAGAGTGTTGAAGTTGCCTGATTTTTTATAGCTTTGAAATGGGTTTTGATTGTGTATCTATACTTAGGGCCGGTCCTGAGGGTGCGCAGGAGGGGCGCCCGCTTAGGGCCCACTACTCACTCGGGCCCATTATTTATATTTTTTAATTATGTATTTTTTAAATTTTAAATATTTATTAATTGAGTCAACTATCTTTAATTAAAAAATTATTAAGTTTAAACATTAACAAGTTTTAGTGTCATAATTGAGATTTGAATGATAGTATAGTTTTTTTAATATTTGTTATTAGTTCATTTTTTCAATACTTGTTGTTTGTAGATCTCTTTTTTTCATACTTGTTATTAGAGGCTCATTTTTTTCTCAATATTTTTTATTAGGGGCTTACTCTTAAATTTTATTTTTTTTAACATTTACTATTAGGGTCCAATTTTTTTAATACTTGTTATTTGAGGCCCAATTTTTTTTAAATACTTGTTATAAGAGGCCCATTTTTTTAAAAATACTTGTTATTGGAGGCTCATTTTTTTCCTGATATTTGTTATTAGGAACTACTCTTAAAATTCATTTTTTTCAATCTTTGTTATTAGGGGACTGCCCTTTATATTTTTTTAGTATTTGTTATTAGTGGTCTAAAGTGTTCAATACTTGTTATTTGTGGTCCAAATTTTAAAATATGTTATTTGAGGTTCAGATTTTTCAATACCTGTCATTAGAGACTCATTTTTTTCAAATATTTGTTATTAGAGGCATACTCTTAAAATTATTATTTTTTTAATAATTGTTATTAGGGGCCTACTCTTAAAATTCATTTTTTAATATTTTTATTGGGGTCAAAAAATTTCAATAATTGTTATTAGAGGCTCAATTTTTTTTCAATATTTGTTATTAGAGGCTTATTCTTAAAATTCAATTTTTTTTAAATATTTCTTATTATAGGCATACTTTTAAAGTTTATTATTTTTTAATATTTATTAGTAGACACTCTTAGAATTCAATTTTTTTTTGAGGAAAATGCATAACTATATATCATCAACTGCCGTAAATGGCATCATCCACCAACATATTTACAATACAGTCCGGAGTATCAAACGAAAAAATAAAAGGCCCATTACAAGAGTAAATCCAATGAGCTAAAGTATGTCAAACCCTATTTGCCTCTCTACATACATAGCAAATAGAAAATGCAGGGTTGCTGGCCATAATCAACTTGGCTTCTTCAAGAACTGTAGAAACAATTGACCTGTCTGGAAGGTTAGAAAGCAGCCTGTTCACCACACTTTGGCAGTCTCTTTCGATGATCACCTTGGTCCATCCATTCTCAGCAGCCATTTTCAGTCCTTCAACAAAAGCTAGGGCCTCCACCATTTCAGCTGTATAAGTACCTTCTAGGACCTTTGCAAAACCATCCACCATCAGACCATAATGGTTCTTGGCTACCACTTCAACAGATGCAGCACCAGTGTTTGGAGAGAAGGCTCCATCCACATTGATTTTGAATACACCTTCAGGAGGGCTTTTCCAGCTTTTGGATCTGTTAACAGCAATTGGATCGAGAGTGAAATCATTTGCAGCTAGGAAATCAGTAACAAGCAGCTGAACATAATCAATAATCACACTAGCAGGCAGGAGCACAGATTTATGTATCAAGGTGTTTCTTCTATTCCATAGATTCCAAAGCAGCACAGCCAAGAAGGTAAATTGATCTAGATCCATCTTATGCAAACAGGCCTCCAACCATTGTCTACCATTAAAATCTGGGTTCATAGGGATTAAAGATAAAATGCCACTCAAATTAAAAACATCAATGACAAGAGAACAATCCCTAAAAGCATGTAACAGGGACTCAGGGGACCTCGAACACATAGGGCAAATCCCATTTCCAATACTAGTAGCTCTCAGCTTCTCTCCAACAGGTAAGGCATTGTGGCACAATCTCCAGATGAAAATTTTAATCTTAGGCAAGGTCTTGATTGACTGAAGGACTTTCCAAATTGGAGATAAATCTCTCTCCAAATTTCTGTCTCTTTGTAGCCAGCTATAACCAGATTTTGTTGAATAAGTTCCACTGGAATGATGGTTCCACAAAACTAAATCCCCAACCATATGAGCAATAGGGCAGCTAATAATTCTTTTTGCATCAACTTCCTCAAACACACTGTTTACTTTCTCAACATCCCAAGCATTCTGTCCAGGGATCATAAACTCACTGCAGGTAACAGGATTAACTATGCTATCCAAGTATGATCATTCTAATTGAACCACAGAATCTGCTCCCCATTTACATTTGAACATAGGAGCAGGGCTATCAATCCCAATTCGAACATGAAATTCCTCCTTGAAGACTTCCTTAGCTTTGTAGATGTAATTCCAAATAAAAGATGCCTTATCATGATGTTTAGCCTCCAGGATATTACCACTTGGGAAATATTTGGCAGATAAAACTTTAAAGCAGAGAGAATCCTTATTGGTAAGGAGCCTCCAAACCTGTTTCCCCAACAAGGCCAGATTGAAAATCTTCAAGTCTTTTAAACCCAAGCCACCATCCCTCTTTGGTCTACAAATTTTGTGCCAAGCTAAGTGTGCCCATCCTCTTTCTCCTGCACGTCCTGACCACCAAAATGATCTCATTGTAGCTATAATGGGGTCTAAAATACAATCAGGGAGCAAAAAGCAGGCCATAGCATAGGTTGGTAGAGCCTGTGCAACTGATTTGAGCAAAACTTCCCTACCACCAAAGGAGAGCAAATTTTTTGTCCACCCTCTTACTCTCTTGTCCACATTCTTGAATAAAAAAACCAAGAGAAGCAGTTTTGTTCTTTTCAAGTATCAGAGGGAGACCAAGGTAAGTTCTCATGTCTTTTTCCTCCCTCATTTCCAGCACTTGAAGCAAACTTTCCTTATGATTCTCAGCCGTCCCATTACTAAAGAAAACAAAGGATTTGTCTAGATTGACTTTTTGTCCAGAAGAGTTCTCATAAATCTGCAGGACCTGCTTGAATCTGGTAACTTCACTGCTAGAATTCTTAACAAAAACTAGACAGTCATCTGCATACAAGAGGTGATTTACTCTAGGACCATGCATGCTGGCCCTTAATCTCTTAATATTTCCTAGCTCCTGCTCTTTCAACAGAAATGCAGAAAAACCTTGAGCACACAAAAGGAACAGGTAAGGGGATAGGGGATCCCCTTGCCTTAAACCCCTTCCAGGCCTGAAAGAACTAGACAACTTTCCATTTATTCTTAACTGAAATGAGACAGAGGACATACAATTCATAAGCAAATTAATCCAGGCAGCATCAAAACCCATCCTAGCCATAACACTTTCCAAGAAACACCATTCTACCCTGTCATATGCCTTTTCCATATCTAATTTAATAGCAGCCCCCTTGGTAGGCCCACTTCTGGCACTTTTCAAGTAATGTAACAACTCATGAGCCACCAACACATTATCAGAAATGAGCCTATCTTGCACAAAGGCAGACTGGTTCTCAGAAATACACACATGCATCACAGATTTCATCCTATTCACAATGACCTTAGAGACAGTTTTATAAACCACAGTACATAAGCTTATTGGTCTAAATTGTTTAATCAAGGTAGGATTTGCTAGTTTAGGAATCAACACAATCACAGTTTTGTTAACTTCAGACAAAGGAATTTTTCCCTCAAGCAAATCAGGACAGAGTTTAATAAAATCAGACCCTATAATATGCCAAAATTTCCTAAAGAAAGAAGAGGGAAAACCATCTATACCTGGAGCTTTTGAAGGATGGATTTGAAGAAAAGCCACTCTGACTTCCCCTGCAGTGAAATCCGAGCAAAGAGAGGCATTCATGGAGGGTGTAACACAGTGCTTGACTGCATCCAGGATCTGGTTTGAAGGAGTGGTACCACTGGATTGGAATAGCTGGGAGAAGAATTCATGGGCAATTCCAAAAACTGAGTCTTCATCAGATCTCCAGTTTCCATCAACATCAGTCAGTCCTTTGATGAAATTCTTTTTCCTTCTTCCATTTACTCTGGCATGGAAAAATGAAGTATTTCTGTCTCCCTCTTTAAGCCAAAAGACCCTTGACCTTTGCCTCCAATAGATTTCTTCCCTGTCAAGTAACACCTTCAGTTCTCTTTTTGCAGCATTGAGTTCTTGGATGCCTTGCTCAGACATAGTACTGTTCAGCAAAGATTCAATTTTTTCATTTAAAAACTTCCTCCTTCTTTGACTTTTCCTTCTCTTATCTTTCTGCCACCATTTGAGTCTTTCTCCCATAACATTCAGTTTCTCCCAAGTTGATCCATAGGAACTATTCCAAAGACTCTGAACAGATTCCTAACAATCAGGGTCATTTGCCCAGCAATTGTCAAACCTGAAGTGATCTTCCAATTTTGAATGTGCATAAGCCTGCTTCTCAGTATCCAGGAGGATAAAATGATGGTCTGAGTATGGAGAATATTTAGAATATACCTCACCTTGCCCAAATCTATTCAACCAAGGTATTGAGGCCACAAACCTGTCTAGCCTCTCCTTAACCATATTTTCTGCTTTAGAACCACAGTGCCAAGTGAACCAGCCTTTGTTAGGTTTGATGTCCCACAGTCCATTCCTCTCTAAGGCTTTTCTAAATCTATCAATTTCAACCCTTGGCTTCCTCCTTCCTCCATCTTTTTCACTGTAATCCAAGATCTCATTCATGTCACCTCCAATTACCCAAGGCAGACTTGACCTATCTTTTAAAGAATCCAATAAGTCCCAGTCTTCTTGCTTCCTTGGTCGATTACAAGTCCCATAGAAACCAGTGAATCTGAAACTGCCATCTCCCTGATCAACCTCAACATCAATATGAGATTTTGAAAAGGACAACAAATTAACACTCACATCTTCCTTCCAAAGCATCATCAGTCCCATACAACTATCAGTTCTCTCCACCACAAAGTTACCCCACATGTTCAACCTTCTTTTCACATCTTCTGCCTTTATTTTATTCAGCCTTGTGTCACTTAAAAACACAATACTGGGACCTTTCGAGGCCACTATCTACCCCAAAGTTCGAACTGTCTCAGGGTTCCCAAGCCCTTGACAGTTCCAGCATAGGAGTTTCATGGCTCTCGGCGGGGCTGAGCCTCAGCCTCCACCGTTGGTTCAGGGGTTTTAATAGGTGACAATGCCTCAACACCACCCTCCAAGGTGTTGGACACAGTAGCTGAACAAGACCTTGTCTTCTTTGGGCCAAAAGGATGACTAACTTCATTCTTCCCTTGGAGAGCCCTCTTGTGGCTTCTATTTTTTGTAGCAGAGATAGCAATGGTCTTCCCTTTCCCTGAATTTACTCCTAGCACCAGTTCATTATCTCCCATAGCTTCTTCAGGTTTCTTCCCATAAACAGATTTTCTAGCATTGTTCCCATAATGATAAATTCCAGGCTTTGGGGCTGCATTAGAATTCTTAGGCTTAAAGGCAACCTTTAACCAAGGTCCATATTGGAATGGTCCTTTACTGAACTCAGGTGGCACCACAGTACAGGATCCCAATTTATGGCCAATTAAACCACACCAGAAACAAAAATGGGGCAATCTCTCGTATTTAGCCATACAAATCCTAGGGGCTCCATTTGGCATCTTCCCAAAGTGAACACATCTCCTCAAAGGCTGTGAAATGTTAATCTCCACCCTGACCCTCAAGTATTCTCTCATTCTCCCTTCTCTATTTCTTAAATCAGCACTCCAGCAATCTCCAAATCTTCCCCCAATCGACTTCCCAACCTCCACAGACATACCAACTAAAGGGAGGTTATAGATTCTGATCCAGATTGTCAAGGGGGTAAAGTCATATTCGTTAGGGCTCAAGCTACCATCAAAAGCTTTCAGTGCAAGTAAATCTCCATTAAAAGACCATGAGACTCGATCCAAAACATAATCACGATCTTCCAGCTTCTTAAACTTAAAAAGAAACATATTCAATCCTAACTCAACATCATCCTCTAAAGGTTGACTCTTCCAAACAGCTTTAAACACCCTAATTAAAAGAGACCCATCAACTGTTGCAGGAGAGATGAGCTTACCAGCAAGCCATTTTTCATACCCTGGCATTTCAGATTGGAGAAGATTCTCAGCTTCATCGATGTCAGCCATTTCTTCCTCTGTAAATTTCAGTTCACTCAGCATCTTCTCAACCTCGTCTTCCATGACATCATCCTTCTCTCAGAATCAGACAAAGAGCACCTTCCTCTATCCCAACAATCCCTTCGAAAGTGTGAGTAAAATGAGGAGTCCCAAACCCAGAAACTTTCCTTCTTGCGGCCGATGCACCAATCTTTACATTTAGGTCGAAACATCCTCGTCAGACCAGGAAAGGACATTTTACACCCTTTTTTAAACGACCAAGTGAATTCGAAAATAAGTGTAAAAAAGACAAAACACTCTTTTAATGAAACGGCGCGTTTCAAACTCTCCTCTGTTAACACAAAGCAGAAAAAAGGCTTCTATTTAAAAACTTCTGCGACCGTTGTAACAAAAGGGCCAACGTCTGCGAGATAATACCACGTGTCCTCCCACCAGTCTCTCTGACCCTATGTCGCTGTCCAAGCCCAGAGAATGTTCCCCTGACATTCGTAACGACCTCGAGAAAGCGCGCCCCACAGCGTCAGTCGTCTCAAAATTCCGCGCACCCAGTCCCAAATCCTCGGACACCTTTCCCAGTCCCCCCATGCACAAACAAACAAACCCACTTTACACGTCACCGTCTTCAACCTTTTGCCATGCATTTTGTCGAACAATTTGCAAACAGAAAAACCCAGAAAATTTTTCCTCTTCAAAATTTCAGCTTCGCCATAATCCTCATCAGCAAAAACTTCTTTATCCACACCATCATCTCCATCACCATCATTTCCTTCCCACAAAACCTGAAACCAACACTGCCCAGACCCATCGTCCATACAGATCAAACCCAGCAAAAACCTCAACACCACAAACCTTGTTCCAGAAACCCTGATGCAAACCACCATCATCACACTCTGCCTATTCCAATCCATGGTACCATCTCCACGAACCAGATCCTGCAAAGCAAACAAAAACCAAGCATTAGAGCGACACCTACCATTAGCGCCTCCGATTTGCTCGTCATTCCAAACCTGACTACAAGGGCGACACGGGTGCCTAACGTCGTCACACGGCCTACCTAGACTCATCACTCGCCGGCCAAAAAGAGACTGGAACCTCAAAGGAGCAAGCGTCGTACCTAGACATGAAAAACGGACCCTCACCGGAACACTTAAACGGAAAACCCTTGCGAAAAATTCAGAGAGAATTTTCGCATGTACGGACGCGCCTCTTTCCCAGTAGACATTTAGAATTCAATTTTTTTCAATACTTATTATTAGGTGCCTAATTTTTCGGTTCGCCCCGAGCCTCCAAAATCTCAAGATTGGCCCTGTCTATACTCGATGATTATTGTTTTGGATACAATCGTGGGTTGCTTGTTCTTCGACAGCTACAGAATGGGTGATTTGATGAGCTGAGAAAGTAAATATTGTAACGGGATTGAAATTGCAGACGATAATAATTCTGTGAAGTTGAAGAATGTTGAGGAGCTGCTTGAAGAACATGGTTGTAAATCCATGAAAGTTTCTTGGATGAACATCTTCGTCACTCAACCAATATTTTTTTGATTAAATAGTGATATTACATTCTTATATCGAAATTTAAACTCATACAATATGAGGTAAGATAAACATCCTCATTACTCGAGCAATTAATGAATCTATATACATTAATATTTTAAATTCTGACATCACAATCTAAATTTATAGTTCTATCCCTTATTCTGAAGAGACCCTTCTCTATAAAAAAAAATGTATATTTGATGGATTAATTTTATATGCCATAAAATAATGTTATGATGATGTGTTGATATCTATTTTACGTGTAAAATGGTATAACAACAATATTATTTAGAAAATTTAAGTTGATTGGAATTTTTCTATAATTTGACCAACAAAAGAGGGAGATGATATTTTGCGACGAATCATAAAAGCAGCAAGAAAGGCAGTTGGTGGGGGTAGCCGAAACGAAACATAACCCAAAAAGCAAGCTACGTCTACGTGGGAATGTCTGCAACCTCTTATTATCTTCCACGTGTAATGTCTGCTTGGATTTCTAACCTCTTACTATCTTCCACGTGTAGTGTCTGCTTCTTGTCTCTCTGGCGTTGACACCCTCATATCATCGTAGTTTCTTTGCCCTTTGCTTTCACCCATCCCACTCTGAAAATCAAACACCAAAACACAATATTAACTGAAGCTTAGATTTTTATTTATTTGCTGCAGCCTGCAGCCTGCAAGTGCAACATAGAAATAGAATAGAAGAAGATTCATACAAGTACAACTGCTTGCTTTGGGAAATGGAGCGTTATGAGATTCTGAAAGATATTGGATCAGGCAACTTTGGTGTTGCTAAGCTTGTTAGGGATAAACTAAGTGGTGAGCTTTTTGCTGTCAAGTATATCGAAAGAGGCCCCAAGGTACTTTCTCTTCAAGGGCTTTGTGTCTTTCTGTTTTTTATGTTGGATTGATTTCATAAGATTTCTTGTGTATGCAGATTGATGAGCATGTGCAAAGGGAGATTATGAACCATAGGTCTTTGAAGCATCCAAATATAATCAAATTCAAAGAGGTAATATACCAAGCATTACTTGTATTGTATCTCCTCAAATGAAGCAGCCCAGCCCCAGGGATTTGCTTTTCTCTTTTCCTGGGAAAACCAGACCTGATTTGAACAGAACAAGCTTTACAAGGATTTAACTTAACTTTTCTCTGTTCTAGCTTCCTTTGTCTCTTTAACCATTAAGCTCACCATCCTTCACCAGTTTTTGGTTCAGAAAACTACTAATTCAATGTTTCAATGCAACCCAAATGTTTAAAAGTATGATATCTGTTTCTCTGCGTGTGTTATCCATAGCTTGAAGCAAGGGCGGAGCCACCCTTTGAATTGACACCCCAAAATTTTTGGAAAGCCTATTTTTCCTATATAATTTGTATATAAAAAATTAAAAATATGGACAAATGACACCCTTTTTATGAATAAAATGACACCCCTTTATAAATAATTAATCATCTTTAAATGTTGTTGAAAAAATGACATCCCTAAAATATATTTTTAGCTCCGCCCCTGGCTTGAAGTAGTCAAATTGAAATTGTTTACGTTTTGCAGCCCCTCAAGTGTTTTTCCCCCCTTGCAGGTCCTGTTAACACCAACACATCTTGCCATAGTCATGGAATATGCAGCTGGAGGAGAACTTTTTGAAAGAATATGCAATGCTGGTAGATTTAGTGAGGATGAGGTATATTTTTCTAATTTTTCACATGTTTTTATTGCTTTTTTCTTTTCATTTTTAGCTTACTGTTGTTGTATTACTGCATCAGGCAAGGTTTTTCTTCCAACAACTGATATCAGGAGTGAGTTATTGCCATGCAATGGTATATATGCCCTTACTGCCTACTGGATCCCCTAATCCTGAAAATTGTTTGCCTACCTTCATTAATTTGAAACTCTCATCCTTTTTACACAGCAAATCTGTCATAGAGATCTGAAGCTGGAAAACACTCTATTAGATGGGAGCACGACACCGCGACTCAAAATATGCGACTTCGGCTACTCCAAGGCAATGAACCTACTAAATCATTCAGCATATGCTTCTGTTCTACACACTATATATAAACTCAATTATTAACTTTCCAATACATATATATTACAGTCAAGTGTGTTTCATTCCCAGCCCAAATCAACTGTAGGAACCCCAGCCTATATTGCCCCAGAGGTCTTGTCTAAAAAAGAATATGATGGCAAGGTAAAAACTCTTATTAAGACCTCTGTTTTGGGCTCGAAAATCGACCACCCAAGTTTTAATCTGTGAAAATAAAATTGTAGATTGCAGATGTTTGGTCATGTGGGGTTACTCTGTATGTCATGCTGGTTGGAGCTTATCCTTTTGAAGACCCTGAAGATCCAAGAAACTTTAGAAAAACAATTCAGGTTAGTTGGTAGCAGTCCTTTTCCATAACCTTGTAAATATGATGGTTTAGAATTTTTAAAAAAAAATCTAATCTGAACCGGATTCTGACAGCGGATTCTGAGTGTCCACTATTCTATCCCTGATTACGTTCGACTTTCCAAGGACTGCAAACATCTACTATCCAGGATTTTTGTAGCAGATCCCGAAAAGGTCCATATGATTTTGGACATGTTTACGAGTTCAAGTAGTTTAACAGTTTTGTTCATATGTGAGTTGACTTTGGATTGCATTTTTTCATAGAGAATAAGCATACCAGAAATCAAGCAGCATCCATGGTTCCTAAAGAACTTGCCAATGGAGTTCATGGAAGGAGAGGATGGCAAACTGAAAATGGAACAAGAAAATGATGAGTCTCAGAGTATTGAACAAGTATTGTCTATAATAGATGAGGCTAGGGAGCCTGGTGAGGGTCCCAAAGTTGGTGGAAGTATGGATCTTGATGACATTGATGATGCAGATATAGATGATGTAGATACCAGTGGTGATTTTGTATGTGCTTTGCAAGTCTGAATCATAACTTTTTCTAAACCAATCCTACTGAAAATTCAATAATAAAAGTGGAAGCAGTTTGAAGATGATGGCATTCTTGGAAAGTCCACATGATTCTGTTAAAAAAAATACTACTTTGATATAGAAAGAAAAGAAAGTGATGCATACAATTAGTAGTTGTTAAATGCTCTGTCAATGTTTTGATAACAACTTTCAATTGCAACCCTTGGTGGATAAATTTTGATATCAACTTTTACATTCCCATAAAAGAAAACCTATTTAATTTTGCAGATTAAGGCTTTGAATCACAAGCCTCGTAAACAGTGTCGGTCCTGAGATTTTGTAGCCACGGGCCAAACTGAAAAATTAAGCCCCTAATAATAAGTGCTGAAAAAAATTGAATTCCAAGAGTAGGTCTCTAATAA
The DNA here is from genome assembly GCA_030270665.1 of Hibiscus trionum. Classification (NCBI taxonomy): domain Eukaryota; kingdom Viridiplantae; phylum Streptophyta; class Magnoliopsida; order Malvales; family Malvaceae; genus Hibiscus; species Hibiscus trionum. Next base: position 14,209,440 of record BSYR01000013.1, on the reverse strand, counting down.
TAAATTTAAAAAAGTGATAAATTTTAAGAGTATGCCCGTAATAACTGTGATAAGGTTTTTTTCTTGAAGGCATCCCACTTTATGAAATAAATTCGATTAAAAAAAGGAAAAAATTCGGGTTTTGGAAAAACCTTAAAAAATTATTTGGAGTCGTCGCCGGCCATTGAGATAGGCCGGACACCATAAAAAACTAAATCAGAGATTCGTTTGAAAGGGTTCGGGAGTTGGTTACGTGTGGGGAAGGGTTAGCACCCCCATCACGCCCGGAAATCGGTACCAAAATAATTGTTGATTTTAATTGATGAAAATTATTTAAGACATAAAATGAATTTAATTAGGGGTTCTTAATTGAAAGTTGAACTTTAATCGTACGAGTTTTATCAAATTGGCGGTTTCGAATTAATTAGACATTTAATTAAAAAAGGATGACGGTACGCCGGACCAAAGACTAAACCGACATCATATAAGTCTGACTGTCGTGTTAGTTTAGGGTTCGGATCCCGTATGTCACCTTTATGCATGATGCAAGCAGATAAAGTACGATGTCATGGTCTTGTTCGTTTTACTTACGAATTTTACCTTTAGACGATGCAAATTAATCCGAATATTCGGGGTATATCCAATAAGCTAGGATATCTCGACCCGAGTACGCGAATTAATAAGTACCTCCTTTTATAATTAAAATTAATAATTATGCAAATTAGGATATTAAAGGTCGTGAATGACAATTTTAAAATGCATGCCAAATAAACATTCGAGCGATATAAAAAGGCTAAGATATGCACACATTAGAACCATGATGTGCATGTAACGTTTCAAAACTATATATCATGTATAACGCTATATAAAAAAATATGATATCAAAACAAAGATATACCAACATGGTAATCTTATACATGAAACATGAACAATCTGGTAAAAACAAGAATAAAAGCATAAATATTAGCATACAGTATAACAAAAATAAAAGCAAAGTATATAATAAAAATGCATGAGGACAAGGACCACAATGGTAATAAAACCCCTGAAGAAACAATTTAAATAGTTCAATAGGGACCCAATTGAAAGAACACGGAAACTAAAAAGGACCGAAAGGGTCATTTAACCATTCGAAAACAGATTAAAATCAAATTGGTGACGAGATTAAAAAATTCAAAAACCATAAGGGACCACGGGCGTAGTTTCAAAACGCGAAAGCCCTCGCGTGCAAATAAGGGGATACAGAGGGGTTTAAAACATAGTTAAACCGATTTTAAAACTTTAAAACACTATAAAACCTATTCTAAAAATACTTTGAGTTTTTTTACTAACCCTAATCTCAGAGGCTCTCTCCCTCCCCTTTTGGTCTCTGCTCTCACAAAAGCCGCCGCGCCGGTCGTCGCTACTCGACGGCCGGCGAACTCAGACGCCCTAAAACAAATCCTAAAAAAATTCTCTTTAGTCTTTTGAAACCAAAACCATAACTCTCTCTCTCTTTTCAAAAATCTTTAAGTTTTTTGAAAACCCAAAAAACCAAAACGAAACTCTATTTTGGGTTGCAACCTTTACCGACTCACCATGCGCAACCTTGGGAGGCCGGAAGAATTATCGACGGCGAAAGGGGCAACCAATGTTCAAGAGGGTGAAACGGCAGAGGTAAAATGAAACCCTAACTTTCTATTTTATTTCTTTTATATGATTCAAAATGAAACAAAAGAAGAAGATGATATACCTCTAAATCTGAGGTTTTGTATTTCTTCTATAACTCTCTGAAATTTTCCCTCGAAAAAAACTCTCCGGATTACATTGTGGTTTCGGGTTTTTATAACACCAAAAATTACTATTTTCGGATTACATAAAATCGAAAATGAAAATTTCCTATTGGTTGCCGATTCTCTTGTTTGTATTCATCTCTGAAATTCGATGCATTCCTTTTGTTTGTCCTCTAAAATCCGGTAGGGGAATTCTGACATTTTGTTTGTTTCTTGCATGTGACGGCCGGCTGGTGAGAGGGGACCAGAGGACGACGTGGCGTGATCCTAGCCGTCAGCGAAAGATCTGGACGGCCGCGAGGGATCTGAAGGGACAAGCGGTGGATTGCACGCACACGTGTGGAAAATGGAGAGTCGCGCGTGAATCACACCCGCGTGGGGGATCGATCTCGGCCATTCGATCTCGAGCCAGATCTGATGGCTGAGGCTTCTGCGGCGCCAGGGCAAAGGGGTGGAAAGCTAGGGCTTCTTGCATCAGAGGCCATCAGGGTCGTTGGATCTCCCCTCTAGATCTGACGGTTTGGGCGCGGCGGTTGCACAAGGACAAACATTAGATTAGGGTTTTCTGCCTTAGTTAGGGTTTGGGCCAAACGGGCCGTGTAATATATATATTTATTATTTGGGCTTTGTATACGGACTTTATTAAACTTGGGCTTTTTATTATGTGCATATACATTATTAGTTCTTTTGTTTTTCTATTTCAGTTTAGTATAATAAATAATAATAATAATAATAATAATAGATAACAATAATAATAATAATAATAATAAATAATAATAATAATAATAATAATAATAATAATAATAATAATAATAATAATAATAATATAAGGGATATACTATAATGTATTAGTAATGTTTAGTTTTCTTTCCAAATAGGTAATAACATAATGTTAATGACTTTATATGATAATAGATAATACTACATATGTCACTTAAATAATATTTTTTAGTTTTTAATCACTATATATAGTTAAATTAGGTAAACAAAGCCCATTATTACGAAAAATAAAAACGGGTTAACACCCCGGATAAAATTAGTGATTACAGCTGCCCTCCTTTGCTTATACTTGTGGAACAAGAATAAAGCAAAGGCCATAAGCACTAATTTTGTCCCACTTCCTTGTTTGGATCCCGAATCACCATGCACTTGAACTACTGGCGGTTCAGAAGTCGGTACGGGAAGATGTAACGGTCACGGAGGCTTGAAGTTGTGTTTCTCATTTCAACATTCTCCAACCCTTCGAGGTCTGAACAGATAGACAATTAGTGAAAAATAAAAGCTCCATTCTCAAAGTGCCCGAACGGATAGGCGGATCTCATTCTTCTCATGCCCGAACGGATAGGCGGGTTCCATTCTCAAAGTGCCTGAATGGATAGGCGGGTTCCATTCTCAAAGTGCTCGAACGGATAGGCGGGTTCCATTCTCCAAATGCCCGAACGGATAGGCGGGTTCCATCCTCCTCATGCCCAAACGGATAGGCGGATTCCATTCTCCTCATGCCTGAACGGGTAGGCAAGTTTTGAAAGATAAAAGTTCTATTCTCCTCATGCCCGAACGGATAGGCGGGTTCCATTCTCCTCATGCCCGAACGGATAGGCGGGTTCCATTCTCCTCATGCCTGAACGGATAGGCGAGTTTCCATTCTCTTCATGTCCGAACGGATAGGCGGATTCTATTCTCCTTATGCCCGAACGGATAGGCGTGTTCTGAAAAAAAAGTTCCATTCTTCTCATGCCTGAACGGATAGCCGGATTCCATTCTCCAAATGCCCGAACGGATAGGCGGATTCCATTCTCAATATGCCCGAACGGATAGGCGAACTTCCATTCTGGAAAAGCTTTAATATACCTGTAAAAAATAGGCAAAAATGATACGATGATGTGAGTTAGCATGTCCCTAATCTAAGGATGCCTAACTAAAAATGATGCATGAATTATGACATCAAAATTGCTCGGACGCTTTCGTCTTCCGGATTGGTCAACCTCGACCCTCTTCTTGTTTTCTTCTTTTTCTCAATCTCTTCGAGTTTTCTCATCCTTGCCAAATCTCCATCCCTGGTCTCTTCTTGCAAGATGACTGCTGACTTTTGCTGGTCAGACTGGACATAACACTTCTCGTAGTGCTCATTCTCGTAACATTTCCCCCATTCAAACTGGGTGTTCAACTTTTCTCTTTGTCATGACTCATCTCTACGGCTTTTCTCGTATCTCAACATTAGGGGGAGGTACATTCCCCCAAGTCCTTGAACTTTTCTCCTAAGTTCATTAAGGTCCATTTTTCATCTTCTGAAGCAATCAAAGCATTTCAACAGAAACTCGCTTCAAGCCCTTGAACTGTAGCATGTAGAATCTTACCACTAACCTCACTATGGCCACTGATGAGCTATCATTCGCATTCATTTCCTTGCATTCTAAACTTTATCCTCGAAGCAATGGGAATGAATATTTTCGTTTCCACTAAAAATTTTAGATTACATCTTCTAATTTCAAGATATGCATTTTCGAAAACTAGATTTTCTTCTCAAATTATGGATATATCAAGCTAGATTAAATACCCCGAATATCAAGTGCACGAACGACACTACTATGGCTTACCAAGGATTGCCTCAAGCATCGTGTGTCTAGGAGACCTCGAAAGCTGAACTAATGTCTGAGAATGTGAAATACCCTCCAAATTATTTCAGTTCTTAATCAATTAGAATTATCCTCTGTAGGCTTCGCCTTTATCATTATTGCTTTGTCTCATTTCTTTATGGTTTTGGGGAAATCAACTCATCACATTCCTTTGGCTCGAAATAAATGATGGAGCAAACAAAAAAACCCTGAGCTACTCGGCATTGTCATGATTTGAAAATATTACCATCACTCATGAAGCAAAAGTTTTGATTCGAATGGTCCTTTTACTACAACGGAGTGCCCCAAAATTCCACACTCGTATCCGAAAATGCTTATTACCAGGCTTCGAACATTGGAGTGCTTTTGTTATGCTTTTATTATTCTCTCTCTTTTTCTTTTTCTTTTTTCTTTTTCTTTTTTCTTTCTTTTTTCTTCTCTCTTTTTTTGTTGTTTTTTTTTCCTAGGATTTCTTGTTGTTCTCCTGAATGACCTAATTCCACGTGTATTCAATAAATGACCAAATTAAATTGGAGCGTAAGTCACATATTCACCATCTTCACAGCTTTCGATTTCCACTAGACAAGGGTTGCCCGAAATCAACCTTTGGGGTCAAGGTCAATGTCCCTCGTGCAATTGATATACGGGGACTCAATAGAAAAATATATATATATATACACAAAATGAAGAGATAATTGAAACATAAAACACAATGCATCCTTTCATTGAAATTTAAAAATATGCAGTATTTGGCCCTTACAAAAAGATCTTTGCTACCTTCGGGCAAATGGTAACAAAGTTGATTCCACACATCACTTCAAGGAAAAGATTAAATGAAAACAAGGCAACACTGAACACAAAGCAAACTTGGGTGTATTAAAACTCTTGACCATCGCTAGACTAGCCAATCATCACAACCTTTAAGCTTTCTCGAGGAACTCAATCTCCTTATTTTCCATCAGTCCCTGAACCAACTCCTTGAATTTTGGACAATTATGAATCTCATGCCCTGCAGTCTGATGGTACTCACAAAATGATTCATGGCCATCATATACTCCCTTCGTACCACTCTCCATCAAGCCTGCTGCGCACAGATGTTCGTACACCCAACCCAGAGGGGACCTGACTTCCAACAATGCCATCCTTACTTTCTTCGCATCTTCCTCTTCGAGGACATTCGCGCCTCGTCCTCCATGGTTTGGAAGTGGATTGGCCGCCACATTGGGCCCCTCTAATTCGATGACCCCGGTGTTGATCATGTTTTGCACGAGCTTCTTGAACATTGTGCAATTTTCTATCGTGTGCCCCGGTACTTCATCGTGGTACTCACAATGCGCCTTCTCGTCATACCATGGAGGGTAAGGCGGCTGGAAGGGAGTAACATGATATGAACGGACCAGATCAGCCTTGTATAGGTGTTTGTACACCTCCTTGTATGGCATAGGTAGAGGGGCGAAGGACATCTTCTCTTGTTCCCTCTTGGGAGCCCTATTTTCTCTTTTGTTTGAGCTTTGCGCATTCCTGATTACGGCTCGAGGCGGTGAGATTGTGAGATGCTTAGGAGCCTCGAAGGTACTGGTGTTGTTCACCTCGTGATCTTTCTTCTTGAATTGTTTCTGAGCAGTCTCTCCTCCATCGATTCTACCACTCTTGATAGCTGCCTCGATACGTTCACCGGTCATAACCATATCAGAGAAATTACCGATAGGGTTGCTTATCATGCGGTCATAGAGGGTCCCCTTCAAAGTATCAACAAACATAGGAGAGATCTCATTTTCGCGGAGTGGAGGTTGGACCTGTGCCACCACATCCCGCCAACACTGGGCGTATTCACGGAGGCTCTCATTGTGCCTTTGCTCCAAACCTTGTAGCATGAGTCGATTTGGAACCATATCGGTTATGTGCTTATATTGATCTGTGAAAGCCTTAGCCAAATCCTTCCATGACCTAATTTGAGCACGGGTTAACTGATTGTACCACCTCACCGCGGGCCCCGCTAAGCTGTCTTGAAAGTAGTAAATTAGCAACCTCTCATTGTCGATGAAACCCGTCATCTTTCTACAGAACATGGTTATGTGGGCAGTAGGGCAAGTTGCCCCGTCAAACTTCTCAAAGTCCAGCATCTTGAACTTGGGCGGGATTATCAGATCTGGAACCAAACTGAGATCTCTAGCATTCATCCCATATGACCCTTCTTCTTCCTCCTTTGTTCAGAATTTCTCTTCGAGGTCCTTCTGTGTCTCTTCTAGTTGCTTCGAGAACTCCGCCTTGACCTTGTTCAAATTCTCAATCTCATCCAAATTTGGGACACTATCCCCGACATTCTCCACAATATTAAAAACCAGACCCGATGGAGCATGGGTAGAGGCGCCCGCTTGATGCGATGTTGTCCCATCTCCTTGAGTAGCCACTCCTTGCGAGGGCTTAGGGGTATCGGTGACAAAACCAAGGGAATACGAGGGGTCTCCCCTCTCTTGACTAGGGTTTCCAACAGCACCATTTCCTCTTAAATTGGCTTGTAGCAACTGAGATATCTCTTTCATCATATCTTGTTGGGACTTGATAATGATGTCCCTCAATTCTTACTGAGCTCGCTCCAACTGACCCCTTAAATTTGCTTCCAACTTAGCAAAACTCTCCTCCATTTGGTTCCTTTGATGACGAGTAAAGTGTGGATGCGGAATCTTCGATAGACATGAATGCTACCATGACCCCCGAACAATTAATTCCATGACTTAATGATGTAATGCATGCAATGTCGTATGCATAACAAAAACAGATGATTAAATGCAATAAATTAAAAAAACACAATCGAATGCAAGGAAATGTTGATTCGACGAACATCCTCATTAAACAACTTTTCATAATGGAGATCAGGTCTTATTACAACGAGGTAAGAAAATAAATACATAGGGTACGATTTTCAATAATTTTTGCTCGTCCCCTCCCTTTAAACTAGCGTGTTCCGGAAACTCCATTGTTATGGACTCTTTCTCCCGTTATGGCAGTTTTCAATTTTAGACTGTTCTCGAATCAACACTTCGTATGAAAATGCCATGAATATGCAAACATAATTAAGCAAGACAAGACAAAAAAGGCCACTAAATTAGTAACGAAAATAATGAACTGAATAAAAAACAAATAAATAACAACACAAAGACCTGGCAACATGCATTCTAGCTTGCTACGATTATCCACATGGCTCTAACGGGGTGGGCTCCCTAGATTCTCACACGTGTGGGTTTGGTTCTAAGAAATGGTACCCGGACCTATCTTATCACCTACTAAGGTAACAAGAACCTCAATTCTGGCCCATTACAAGCCTGCGAATTGGTTTCAGTTCGAGGGAAAGCACGACCTAGAGACGTGGAGGGCTGCTCACGTGTCAAAGGCGAGGAATCCATAAGTGAATTACCGACCCGTGGAGGGATGCTCACATGGGTATGAGCGTTTCACTACCACTTAAGGGACGAAGCTCGGGTATAGAGCTTAATGATCATGATACAACACATGTCGGTGATTCCTTTGAAATTAAATGAAGAATTAATTCGAACGCCACCAAATATCAAAGCTTGTGTAATTTAAGTCATATTTTCAAAGAAGAACCGCCTCATCAAAATCAAATTAAATTTCAGAAATTTCCATCATTAAGAGCAACAATTGTTATTTTTTGACTTAACTTTCTTTTTGTTTTGTAAAACAAAATTAGTCCCCAGCGGAGTCGCCACGTTGTGATAAGGTTTTTTTCTTGAAGGGAACCTTGAAGCATCCCACTTTTTGAAATAAATTCGATTAAAAAAAGTGGGAAAATTCAGGATTTGGAAAAACCTTAAAAAATTATTTGGAGTCGTCACCGGCCACTGAGGTAGGCCGAACACCATAAAAACTAAACTAGAGATTCGTTTGAAAGGGTTCGGTAGTTGGTTACGTGTGGGGAAGGGTTAGCATCCCCATCACGCCCGGAAATCGGTACCAAAATAATTGTTGCTTTTAATTGATGGAAATTATTTAAGACTTAAAATGAATTTAATTAGGGGTTCTTAATTGAAAATTAAACTTTAATCATACGAGCTTTATCAAATTGGCGGTTTCGAATTAATTAGACATTTAATTAAAAAAGGATGACGGTACGCCAGACCAAAGACTAAACCGACATCATATAAGTCTGGCTGCCGTGTTAGTTTAGGGTTTGGATCCCGTCTATCACCTTTATGCATGATGCAAGCAGATAAAGTACGATGTCATGGTCTTGTTCGTTTTACTTACGAAATTTACCTTTAGACGATGCAAATTAATCCGAATATTCAGGGTATATCCAATAAGCTAGGATATCTCGACCTGAATACGCGAATTAATAAGTACCTCCTTTTTATAATTAAAATTAATAATTATGCAAATTAAGATATTAAAGGTCATGAATGACAATTTTAAAAATGCATGCCAAATAAACATTCGAGCAATATAAAAAGGCTAAGATATGCACACATTAGAACCATGCATGTAACATTTTAAAACTATATATCATGTATAACGCTATATAAACAAATATGATATCAAAACAAATATATACCAACATGGTAATCTTATACATGAAACATGAACAATATGGTAAAAACATGAATAAAAGTATAAATATTAGCATACAATATAACAAAAATAAAAGCAAAGTATATAATAAAAATGCATGAGGACAAGGACCACGATGGTAAGAAAACCCCTGAAGAAACAATTTAAATAGCCCAAATAGGGACCCAATTGAAAGAACACGAAAACTAAAAAGGACCGAAAGGGCCATTAAACCATTCGAAAACAGATTAAAATCAAATTGGTGACGAGATTAAAAAAATTCAAAAACCTTAAGGGCTAGCTGTCAGCGAAAGATCTGGACGAACGCGAGGGATCTGAAGGGGCAAGCAGTGGATTGCACGCACGCGTGTGGAAAATGGAGAGTCGCGCGTGAATCACACGCGCGTGGGGGATCGATCTCGAGCCAGATCTGATGGCTGAGGCTTCTGCGGCGCCAGGGCAAAAGGGTGGAAAGCTTGGGCTTCTTGCATCAGAGGCCATCTGGGCCGTTGGATCTCCCCTCCAGATCTGACGGTTCGGGCGTGGCGGTTGCACAAGGACAAACCTTATATTAGGGTTTTCTGCCTTAGTTAGGGTTTGGGCCAAACGGGCCGTGTAGTATATATATTTATTATTTGGGCTTTGTATTCGGACTTTATTAAACTTGGGCTTTTTATTATGGCCATATACATTATTAGTTCTTTTGTTTTTCTATTTCAGTTTAGTATAATAAATAATAATAATAGTAGATAATAATAATAATAATAATAATAATAATAATAATAATAATAATAATAATAATAATAATAATAATAATAATGAATATATAGTAAGATTAACATAAGGGATATACTCTAATGTATTAGTAATGTTTAGTTTTCTTTCCAAATAGGTAATAACATAATGTTAATGACTATATATGATAATAGATAATACTACATATGTCCCTTAAATAATATTTATAATGGCCCTATTTGGTAAACAGTGGTTTGGGCAAAAATTAGAGGTTTGAGGTATAATTAGAGGTTTGACTAGTCAAATCCGCTAATATTGATGTTTGTTAAATAGTGGATTGAAAGAGCGGATTGTGGTGAAAAAGCTAATTTTGAAAAAGCTCATAATATGAGTTTTTGAGATTAGAGGTTTGATATTAGAGTTGTAATGACTCTTTTACCCTTAACAATTACCAAAAATCTTCAAATAACTTAAATTAAACAATAAATTTTTTTAATATAAATAATAACATATTAAATATTGGACTTACTTGTTGTTACTACTAATTTATATGGTGACATTTGTAAGTTAAGTCTATTTTTTTATTATCACATATTTATATGTGCATATATTTTTTTAATAATTATATAAATAATAAATTAATATATAAATCTTTCAAATATGTTTAAAAATTTTATATTAAAAATAATTTTTACAAATCTAATTAATATTTATTAGATACAAAATATTCATAACTGATAAATTATTCAAACAAGTATTGAATATAATCATGTCCTTATATGTCATTTTGCTTGTTTAAATAATCAAACATCTATCAGCTATCAGTTAATTTTACCAAACACTTTTATACAATCAGCTAATACAATCCGCTAGTCAAATCAGCTAATGCAATCAGCTATCAGCTAATGTAATCCGCTGTCAGCTATCAACTATCCGCCAATTGCCAAACAGGGCCAATATTTTTTAGTTTTTAATCACTATATATAGTTAAATTAGGTAAACAAAGCCCATTATTACAAAAAATAAAAACGAGTTAACACCCCAGACAAAATTAGTGATTACAATAGCAAATATTTAAAAAATTGAATTTTAAAAATAAACCTCTAATAACAAATATTGAGAAAAAATTGATCCTCTAATAACTATTATTTAAATGTTTTGTCGCCCAATAAAAAAATATTGAAAAAATGAATTTTAAGAATAGATCCCTAAATACGATTTTTTCTCGTAACAATATTTTTCTTAATGTATCTCTTCTTGTTCCTCAATCTTCGGAGAATGCGGCCTTGTATTATTGTAAGTTCTCTGTTTTGGACATTTCTTGAAACTCGATGACAAGTTTTAAATCTTAATGCGGGCATTTCATATCATAACTTTTTATTTTTTTTTTCACCACATCGCGTATAATGGGAATCGAACCCCTCTGCTGCTAGCGGGCGGACGGAGAATGTTCTACTTCGATCCAACAACTTGTTAGAAGTAGGTTTTAGCTTACCTCTTTCACTAATAATAAGGTATCCAAAGCTCCTTCCTTCTGCTGGTGCGCGCAGTAGTGCGCTTCCGTTTTCCCCCTTACTAAAAAAAGGGGTGTAATGAATAAAGATCTCCAGCAAACAGTCTTTTCTTCCTATCACTTCACATCAATCGAGAGATCTGATCTCATCGAACCTCACTGGGCGGGGCAAAAGAATGGATGGGTGGTCCAGAAACAGCAACAGGGGAGGGCTCGTAGCCCCCTCCCCCTCTTCCCCACGCCTATTTGTTTTCCCAGCCCCAGAGAAATGCGGAACTCTTTTTTTAAGAAAAAGATGAATAGATAGGGCCATGATACATTCCGAAATATTGTAAAGGTAAATAGACTTTTTTCGTCCCCTTTTCGATGCATGTCTGAGGACCTATGTGAATGTTTTGGAATGGGGATGCTCAGCTTTTGTAACAAGTAGATCCACGATACAGACTAATAGAATTTCTTACTCTTACCCGAAAGCCAGATCTATTCCATTTTGGTCAGTCTCCCACGACAATACTTCTCATTTTTCATGAATGTGTCTCCCCTTTTGCTTATGTGAGTTTGATCCACCTTTGACTCTGCTTGCTTCTAAATCCTTATGAGCCGTTTTATGACCTTACTTTTTTCGGAGGGTCGGTGGGATATGAGAGCCTCAGCTCATGCATCGGTTTATCAAAATCACCTATGTTGTCCTACTTTCTTCTATTCAAAAAGGCGAACAACCCTTAAACAAAAAATGAAGATTAAGTTAGTGGTCTCCTAGTTAAGGGTAAGCTCATACGAAAGAAGTTCAAGTTATGAAATAGTGAGATTGATTTGAGAGGAAAGAGCGATCGTAGGAGAAGGAAAGGATCATAATGCTAAAGAAGGGTTTTACCAGGCAAATGGATCGATAGATGTTTCAAAGTTGGGTTCTGTAGGACCACTTTCTTCTTTTCCAAGTCCATTAGGATTGGTTTTGAAAAGCAAGGCTTTGAAAGAGAGTTTTTCAAAGCAGGGAAACAGTGAGGGATACATTTAATCAAGTGATCCAGTGAAAGCCAGGCTCGCTTCGAGCGTATAAGGCCTTTTGGTCTTGAGCAAAAGCTATATGATATGAAATAGCTCTAGCTAAAGAGAGGGAGTCGACCTTGCTTAGGATTTTATTCTTGAGAACCCGTTTTCCATTGACCCCAAGGTATAAGTTACATGACAGAAATGAGAGACACTAAAAGTGTCGAACTAAGGAAGAGGAAAGGGATCATACGGTTCATCAGGTGAAAATAGGATAATTCGAAAAGAAAGGCCTAAAAACCCATCAAGAGTGGGTTAGGCTAGTAAAGTAAGCGAATGGATATAAATGTGCATTTTAACTAGCTATAAAGGATCTAGTTTGGTAAACCCAGGTCCGAAGGGAGAGTGAACTACCCGTGGTCCAAAGCTATTTCTGACTCATGCAAACGAGAACAAATCAAGGCATTGCATGAGCTATTCAAAGTTGGGCGACGAACGGAGGTAAAACAAAACTAGGATCTAAATGGAGTTCAAAGTAGGGGTCTGTAACGTAAGTATTGAGTGTTAACTCTGTATCCAGGGGCCAGATAAATTTTCAAGGCGGAGGGGGATACAAAGTAGAGTTATTACCGCGGGTGAGGAACGGAGTCAACAAACACATACGAGGAACGACGTAAGGAAAGAACACCGCAATATCATATGCATTCGCCAAGAAAGCTTCAAGCGAATATAGGTTCATCGAAAAAGAACGCCAATTGAGGATGAGGAATGCAAGAGGTTTTGAAACAGCATAGAGAGGTACGTAAGAGGAGGATCTTGGAGTGTGAACAACTGGCATCAAAGAAGTTTACTAGTTGTGAATAATCGGCCGACTAAAGGCCAAAATACACTATATAGAGTGGGTGAGAGATATAATCCCATTTTCACTAGCTAAAAACCTATCTAATTATCCATTTGAATGACATGTTGAATTTGATGGAACAAAAGAGGTAGAATCGTTCCATGTAGCTAGTGCACCTGTCATTTTTGTGTTTCGTTCCCCGTATCGGGATCTGTAATCTAAATTTGTATTATTTGATTCCTTTCTTTATGCGAGATGGGCGAAGATGGCTCTCATGGTAGATAGAGGGATAGAGTTGAAATTGAAACTAGAAACCCTGCATCCGTATGAGGGTCTGTTAAGAGACTAGGTATCGAAAGACAATTGAACTGCCAGAAAGAGAAGGCTATGATTTGGTTTGTGTTCAGACCAAGCTAAAGAAGAATAAATCACAGGAAAACGTGAAGAACTAAGAAAAATGTAATCAATTCATTTAGGCAACTGCTCATATTTAGTTTGTGGTTTGTACGAGTAAAGGTTGTTTGAGGAAAGCAGCTCACGATTTGAAAACTCAAGCGACATGGAAAGCGAAGGCATAAAAGGTAGAAACCAACTTGTGAGGAACTGAAACTGACTGTAAAGATCGATGCACTTCATGATGCATCGGGAAAGGTTTAAATCAACCCTCTTGCTAAAGCGCGAGGTATTTCATTCCAAAAGCCTATATCGAAGGGTTGTTGCCCTATTTTGTTAAACTCGATTGTTGGGGAATCCCCTTAAACATTTCAAGAGCTCTACCTTAGTCTAAGGGGTTGGGTTTAGTAGGATTGAAAGGAAACTCGAATGTCGTAGACGTTATGAAATATCTCTCGTCAGGGTCAAAAAGTGGCTCAAAAGGATGATGATGCCTCTTCTCTTTCCTTTCAATCGAGATCGTCAGACATTTCTCGAACATTATATCAAGCACCCCAATAATTACAAAGCGAGAGGAGATACATTGACGATAGTCGACTAATGCGGTTAGGCCTTCGTAAGATGTAGCTCGTGTACCTCCTAGGTGAGTAAAGGATCTGGAAACCCTCGAATGAATCACCTTAGGAAAGGAATCCTCGACCGCAGGTGGCTAAGCCGATAAAAAGTAATCATTCAAATTCACTTTTTGCTAAGCAAGATAAAGTGAGTGTTCCTTGTGTAGAACTAATGTTTTGATATAATAATTGAAAAATGTTTTGGACTGATTTAAAAAGTATTTAAAACATTTCCAAAGTCCAAACAACTTGAAATTATGTTTAGGGAAGTTTTTAAAAGGGTTTTACATGATTTTCAAAGCCAAAGTTTACAAACCTATCCAGGTGTTTCGAAACAACTTAGGGCGTTTCGAAACAGGGGGCTCCAGTAGCAAAATCGTTTCGATACTTATTTCGAAACGGGCTTTCCATGGACAGAAATTTTGCCCAGCGTTTCGAAACGGGCTCTGCCGTTTCGATACGCCTACGTGGCATTGACCACAACGGTCATAAACCCCAACGGCTATTTCCCAACCAACTTTCAAATGCAAGCGTTTCGATACAGGCCTATAGCGTTTCGATACGGGTTTCGAAACGGCAAGGGGGTGTTCCGAAACGGGTGCCCTGACAGACTGCAACGACTCTTTCTACATAAAGAGTGTTTCGAAACGGCTTCGAGCGTTTCGAAACGGGGAGCTGCAGAACTGCATTTATGGTGGGAATTAAAGTCCTCAACGGCTCCAATATGATCCCAACAGCTAGTAACGGCTACAAACTCATTTGGGAGTATAAAAGGGACCTCTAAGCATCAAGAGAAGGCTAATGCTCATATTGTAAAACAACAAATGATCAAATATTGTCTTAGTGCCTAAATTGTCAATTCTTGTATAGACAAACACTAGTGAGCCAAAATTGTCAAATTTGCTCAAGTGTTTTAGGTTTTGGGTGAGTGCTTAATTGTGCAAACAAACACCTATTAGAGGGTTTTAAGTTTGCTTTGTTTATCTCTTTGTAAGAGAGGGTTTCAATCAAGGCTTTGGGTAGAAAGCTTGATTGTGTGTAAGGGTTACCTCCTAAGCCTAGAAAAGGGGACGAATCAATAGTGGATTGATTGAGAAATCCTTAGTGGGGAGCTAAGGTAGTGGATGTGGACCTTGGTTAGAAGGTCAAACCACTATAAATCATTGTGTCCATTTCCATTCTAGCTTCATAAACCCTAACACCCAAAAATCCACCTCTCCACCACTTGGTGAGCAACATTGGTTGATCGAATCGAGCTCCACACAACTCAACAATTGGTATCAGAGCTTGGCTCAATCGAAGGGGATTTACATCCTATTGAGAAGATCCGGCAAGCTCGATCACCATTTCATCAACCGGCTCAAATGGCACAATCTATCGACAAACCGCCTTTCTTTGACGGAACCCACTATGCCCATTGGAAGACAAAGATGAAGTTCTTCATCAAATCTAGAGATTACAAGCTATGGGATATAGTTGAAGATGGTCCGTTCGTGCCTCAAAGAAGCAAAGCGGAGTGGAGTGCCGACGATCGCAAGAAGATGGAGCTTAATTGCAAAGCCTTGCACATCTTGTTTTGTGCTTTTGGCCCAACCATCTATGAGAAGACGTCTTCTTGTGAGAGTGCCAAGGAGGTATGGGACAAGCTTGAAGTCACATACGAGGGAACCGATGAAGTCAAGGAGACCAAGATTGGGCTCCTAACCTTAGAGTATGAGAACTTCAAGATGGATCCGGAAGAGAACATCGAGAAGATGTTTGATAGGTTCTCCACCATCACCAATGGTCTTAAAGGTTATGGAGAAGCCATCCCGGAAGAGAAGCTTGTCCGAAAGCTCATCTACTCACTTCCCGAGTCATGGGACTCAAAGAGGACCGCCATCATCGAAGCAAAAAATTTGAAGACTCTGAAGCTTGATGAACTCATGGGGTCACTCCTTACTCATCAAATCATGAAGAAGAACAAAGAGGATGAGAAGAAGAGGGAAGAAATTAGAGCTATGGGAGAGAAGAAAATCAAAGGGCTTGGCATCAATGCTAGTGCCATGGCTCTCAAGTCCTCCACTTGCCATCATGTCTACTCAAGTGAAGAGGAGGATGAAGATGAAGAGATCGTTCATCTCTTCAAGAAGTGTGCCCCGTTCATGAAGAAAACTTTGAGAGAGCTTGAACGAGAACCCAAGAGAAAGGAGAGGGCAAGCACTTCAAGCCATAAGAAGAAGGCACATGTGGCTACTTGGAGTGATGAGGACTCCACCGACGATGAACAAGCCAACCTTTGCCTTATGGCCATCGAAGAAGATTCAAGGGTAACTTCTAATTCATCTACTTCATGTTCTTACTCTTTTGATGAATTACAAGATGCCTGCGATGATTTGGTTTTAGATTTTAAAAGCCACATTTTGAAAAACAATAAATTGATTTCAAAGTTAAAAGTTAAAAATTCAAAATGATTTGCTTTCTAAAACCAAACTTGAACTTGAAGCAAGACTTGAAGAGTTTGAATTAAAATGTTTTGATTTACAAAAATTGCTTCAAAAAGTTCAAGAAGAAAAAGATTTGATTTCCAAAGAGCTTGAAAAGAAAAACAATTTTGGAAAATCAAATTTTTATGTTAGACAATCTAGTGCCCCTAGATTTATAAAAGGTAAATGTTTTAGAAGTGTTTGAGTCCCAAAAGGACTAACCACTTCAATTAAAAAGGATGACATTGAAAAATGGATTCCTAAGGGGTCAAAAATTTGTGCTACTAATGTTCATGGATCTAAAGCAATTTGGATACCAAAAATTACTTGATTGTCTATTGCTAGGTGTGATGGAGGTGTTCAACAAGTCAAACATTGAGGGGGAGCTCCATGCACACAAGGAAGAACACTTGAAGAAGGAAGGCTTCACATCCTGCCTTGAGTTCAAGTGTTGGTAAAAATCTAGTTGTTTTAGCATTTATGTGTTTTATTTTTAGTTTATTCAACTAGATGATCATAAATGTTGGACTAACATTTTTAATGATGCTTTGAGTAAGGGGGGCCATTTTAAAACCAAATTTTTATTTTTGTCAAAATTTTAACTCTATTGTTATTATGAACTTAATGTTTTAAATTCTTTTTGATATAAAAAAGGGGGAGAAATGGTTTGAAAATTTGAATTTTCAAATGAATAAGGGGGAGCTTTATTTGATTTCATATCTTCAATCTCTTATTCACTTTTTTAAAGTTAAAGGGGGAGAATCCCAAACAATTTTTCAAGTGAGTTTTATTATATCAAAAAGGGGGAGATTGTAGAACTAATGTTTTGATATAATAATTGAAAAATGTTTTGCACTGATTTAAAAGTATTTAAAACATTTCCAAAGTCCAAACAACTTGAAATTATGTTTAGGGAAGTTTTTAAAAGGGTTTTACATGATTTTCAAAGCCAAACTTTACAAACATGTCCAGGTGTTTCGAAACACCTTAGGGCGTTTCGAAACAGGGGGCTCCAGTAGCAAAATCGTTTCGATACTTGTTTCGAAACGGGCTTTCCATGGACAGAAATTTTGCCCAGCGTTTCAAAACGGGCTCTACCGTTTCGATACGCCTACGTGGCATTGACCACAACGGTCATAAACCCCAACGGCTATTTCCCAACCAACTTTCAAATGCAGGCGTTTCGATACGGGCCTATAGCGTTTCGATACGGGTTTCGAAACGGCAAGGGGGTGTTCCGAAACGGGTGCCCTGACAGACTGCAACGACTCTTTCTACATAGAGAGTGTTTCGAAACGGCTTCGAGCGTTTCGAAACGGGGAGCTGCAGAACTGCATTTATGGTGGGAATTAAAGTCCTCAACGGCTCCAATATAATCCCAACGGCTAGTAACGGCTACAAACTCATTTGGGAGTATAAAAGGGACCTCCAAGCATCAAGAGAAGGCTAATGCTCATATTGTAAAACAACAAATGATCAAATATTGTCTTAGTGCCTAAATTGTCAATTCTTGTATAGACAAACACTAGTGAGCCAAAATTGTCAAATTTGCTCAAGTGTTTTAGGTTTTGGGTAAGTGCTTAATTGTGCAAACAAACACCTATTAGAGGGTTTTAAGTTTGCTTTGTTTATCTCTTTGTAAGAGAGGGTTTCAATCAAGGCTTTGGGTAGAAAGCTTGATTGTGTGTAAGGGTTACCTCCTAAGCCTAGAAAAGGGGACGAATCAATAGTGGATTGATTGAGAAATCCTTAGTGGGGAGCTAAGGTAGTGGATGTAGACCTTGGTTAGAAGGTTGAACCACTATAAATCATTATGTCCATTTCCATTCTAGCTTCCTAAACCCTAACACCCAAAAATCCACCTCTCCACCACTTGGTGAGCAACATTGGTTGATCGAATCGAGCCCCACTCAACTCAATACCTTGAGTCTGAGTTAAGGCCATATGGAGTAAAACGGCTCAAAACGGAGGATTAAGGAATGCTCAAATTTGTCCCCAGGGTTTATCAAACACGCTCACCTCCTTAACCTTTATTTGTTACCTAGGATTTAGCTTCCAAAAAGCCATTAAGGAATCGTACATTAGAGACGGGCACACATCTAATTATGAGCATCACGGGCTGTGAATGAGACTCCATCCGATGATCCGTTTATTGTTTATTCCTTTACTTTATCGCTTCTTTTGCTTACATTGCATTCTCCTAGCATTGTATCGCTACATCTTCACAATCCGAATTTGTTTGAAGAGAAGGTGAAGAATGTTGAGAAAACGTAAGAGAAAGAATGGAATAACAATATGCATAGTTCGTTTTAACTTAGACTATAGTCACCTTTTTCTGCTTGGCGAAATTGTATGATTTATTAAGGAGTAAAATCATCAATAAACCTCGGTTGAGTGCCTCATTAAAAATCTCCTTAAACCTAAATGGAGGAAAATAGTAAAACACAATCGGGTAATAACTCGAATCAAACACAAAAACCACGAAACGCAAACCATAAAACCAAATGTCCAAACAACGGGACTCTAACATATTCACACACCAACACCATCCATGCCTACCCTACGACCCAAAACCAACAAACTAAACCTGCATCCAATCACCAACATACAAACAACCAAAAAGCAAAGTAAGAAAAGCACAACCAGCTCACCCAACAAGCCAACAACACGCGACCATCATCACGAGACCGCCAACAAACAGCGATACTGATCATAAACAAGCTTGGAACATAACCGCACGATCCACTACCTTTTTATCCAAAACATTCGCAAGAGAATTTGCCTCACGAAATACATGATGGAAATGCACATTCACCAAAGATGAACAAAAAGAATCAATTGACACAAACGTATACCATAATTTCCACATCCGACGTTGCGTTTGTAAAATCCAAACAATGGTAATACTAGAATCTGATTCGAATATCACAAGACGATCGACCCAAGATGACGTCGAGACCATGGATAGCGCAAATTTGATCGCCCTTAATTCAGCCACATTAGAATAAAAACCCCCGAAGGTCCTGAAAATAATGCTAAGATCCTTCCCGGAGCACTCCATCAAAGCCTACAAGACCCAGTTTACCTCTCGCCGAACCATCCACATTAAACTTCAACATACCACGAGATGGTGGCTCCCAAAAAAGCCAATCCGTAGAGAACGAGAAAAGTTTGAAACAACACAATCACTCGGACAACGCCACCAAACTACTTCTATGACATTAAAATCTGCATTGATTGCCTTCACCCAAAAGAAAGAGCGCAACTTAATCAAGAAACATATCTTCTTGCTCGACAATCTTTTCTTATTAAAACTAACTCGTTACGCGCAAGCCATAACGACCATAGAAATGAAGCCACACATGACATCTATCATTTCGTTGAACACCCGAGAATGCACATAAACAATCATAAGCTATAAAATCCGACATGCACTGCGGAAACGCCACCGAAACACCCCACTATCCGAAGAACCAATCCCAAACCAAATGCACAAAAACACAAGGATAAAGAATGTGATCTATCTCATCCTCGGCCACGCCATAACAAACACAAGGACCATGATCCGCTACCAACGAAATGCAAGATTTAAAATAAAAAATAAAAAGTTTAAATTTTTATTTTTAAAACTAAATTTAATATTTTTATTTCCCATTTTTTTATTTTTATAATTACATATATAATCATTTTTTGAGCCATACATATATAATCATTTAATTAAATTCATGAACTTAATTAATAATTTTAAAATTTTATATACTTGAAGTATATTTTATTAATTGGTTAAAAATTAAATATAATTTTAGTAAAATATAATTGAACTATATTTGATTAATTGAGTATATTTTTCTATTAAATATAATTTTAATAAAATATATTTATTAAAAAATTAAAAAAGTATATAAATAAAAAACTAAAAAACGACATATATTTTAATTTTGACCAATTAATAAAATATACTTCAATTACATATGTAGAAGTATATTTTTTTAATATTCTGATGTGATTATATGATAATAAGTTTTAAAAATTAATTTTATAAATAAATATATAATTATAAAAATAAAGTGGAAATAAAAATATTAAATTTCATTTTAAAAATGAAAATCTTAAACTTTTAATTTTAAATCTTGCATTGATTGCAGTTTAAATTTTATAAAATTTATTGTCAAACAATAATCAAAATTTGTTGTGTTTGATTAAGTGGTCTTGTTGTGTTTTTATGACCTAATAAGTGATGGTTGGAGTCTCCATCCTATCACTTTTGTTTTCTTTATTTTCATTGGCATAACGACACTTTAAAATATGTATTATATGTTTTAAAACAGAAACAAAATTTGTAATTATATGAATTTATCAGTTACTTAAACAAAATTTATAATTATATGAATTTATTTAACTGACACATCATTATTTTCGTCAAAAGATAATAATATATGACATTGACATCATTTTAAAAATTCATTTGAAGTACTTTTTAGAGTAATTTATTTTAAAAGAAAAAATCAAATCTTATGATGTTTGAATTTTCACAAATTCAAATTCTTGTGAATTATGATGGATTTAGGCAGAGTTTAATAATTAGGCCATTCAACCCAGATCCAAATATAGTTCGGGCTTATAAAATATCCGACCAGATCATTATCCTTTGATATATAAACCTCCACAAATACCCTAACCGCCCTGTGTGAGAAAACCTTAAGCCAGCAAGAGAGCAGCGGCGGCGGCATTTCTCCCCCATCTCCTGTATTCTATATCAAAGAAAAATGAAGGTTCAGTATTTTTTGATAAGGGGAAATATGTTTGAATCCATTTTGAGTTTTGTTAATTCGTTTGTCTCAGTTCAATATTGCGAATCCAACGACTGGTTGCCAGAAGAAGCTGGAAATTGATGATGACCAGAAACTGTAATTCTCCTTCTCCTTCCCCACTTCCCTTATCAAAGAAATGTTTAGTGTTATCTTAACCAATGAAAACATCCAGGTGAAAAGTTTTACTTCATTTTGGTTATTTTGAATCGAGTGAGATTGGACTCTAGAGCATTTAGAGATGTGTAAAATCTAGTTCGAAGGTAGATCCTATGCTAACGAAATGAGCTAGTCTGAATCTTCTCTCTCTCCATTCATATATGAAGTTAGGACATAGAAATATCATGATTAATCAGTTCACTCGATGTAGTAAATATTTACTTGTTGCTATTATATTATTATTGAATATTCTCGAAGAAGTCACGTCTTGCACCTTATAAACTGCCCAACTGCTAAATTTATGCTCACTATTCTGTTCAGGCTTTCTCCAATGAAAATGGAAAGGAAATCCAACTGTATTTTACCCTTTTGCGGTTTTTTTTCTTTACAACAGTCTGCTTGTATATACATTTAGCTAAATGACAACAAATTTATTGTTTCTGAAGATGAAAAGTTACTGACTTTGAACTTCCATATAACAGCCGAGCTTTTTTTGACAAGAGGATCTCCCAAGAAGTCAGTGGTGATGCCCTCGGTGAAGTATGTTTCCAAGTTTCTTGTTGCTTCTCTTTCAAATTTATTCTGTTCAATCTGATTGTTTTAATTGTTGTTTACTCTCTCCTGATTATCATTTAACAGGAGTTTAAGGGCTATGTATTCAAGATCATGGGAGGCTGTGACAAGCAAGGTTTTCCAATGAAGCAAGGAGTTCTTACTCCAGGCCGTGTTCGTCTTTTGCTTCACAGAGGTCTGTACTCTAGGCTGCAAATTAGTTTCCTTTTGTTTATTCGTGCAGATATGTTTTTCTTTTATTGATTTCTACTCAAATGAATGACTAATTTTCTCTGAATAGGCACTCCCTGCTTCCGTGGGTATGGTAGAAGAAATGGAGAGCGCAGGAGGAAGTCGGTTCGTGGATGCATTGTTAGTCAAGATCTTTCAGTACTAAACTTGGTTATTGTGAAGAAGGGTGAAAATGATCTTCCTGGATTGACTGACACTGAGAAGCCAAGAATGAGGGGTCCAAAGAGAGCTTCAAAAATCCGCAAGCTGTTCAACCTCTCTAAGGAAGATGATGTTAGGAAGTACGTCAACACTTATCGTCGAACCTTTACAACCAAATCTGGTGAGTACAAAGTATTCATTGGTGACTTACATTTCGCAAAATAGTCCCCTATAAGTTAAGTACCGGAGGTGCTCCTCAATAAATAAAGTAAGTAACACTTCCATGGAATGCAGGTAAGAAAGTAAGTAAGGCTCCCAAAATTCAGAGGTTGGTGACTCCATTGACCTTGCAGAGGAAGCGCGCCAGAATTGCAGAGAAGAAGAAGAGAGTTGCAAAGGCCAAGGCTGATGCTGCTGAATACCAGAAGCTCCTTGCCCAGAGGTTGAAGGAACAGCGTGAGCACAGGAGTGAGAGCTTGGCCAAGAAGAGATCCAGGCTTTCTGCTGCTTCTAAGCCATCCATTGCAGCTTAATTGTACCTCAAGTATTGTTGTTGCTGGTTCTAGAATCCTACTATAGGTAGAGGTATTTTTTTACTCTCAAGACTCAACAATGCTTTTACTTTTATTACAGCTGTGTTGTGGGTGTTTTACCTATTCTTCTATGAGTTTCTGGCATGCCTGTTTTGCTTTGCTGGTTTTGAAGATGCACTTAATTAGGCCAGTAAATTGAAAAAAAAATTAATGGTACATTAGGTTTTTTCTAATAAATAAAAATTCATTACAATTGCTCTGAGCATAGTTTACTTCCTACATGCATGCAGTTATGTAATGAATGATTTCTGCACTTCACACCAAATGTTTATTTTTATTTAGGTTTGTTGTGAATTCTTATTGTGATCTTGATTATGATGGGCACTATGAGTATCTCGATGGAGATTGGTAGGGGTGTTCATTCGGTTTAATTTTTTACCAACTAAACCGAATTAAATAAATTTGAATTAATAATTTTTTCTTTAATGGTTAATCAAGTCAAAATTTGTTTCAAAATTATGACTTGATTAACAATTAAAGATTTTATATTGGGTATTTATTTCATGCACAAGTGCTTGTATATGTATATGTAATATATATACTAGGTATTTATTTCATGTACAAGTGCTTATTGAAACTTTGTTTATACAAACACTTTAGTTTTTAGGGTTTAAGAATTTTGTTTAGGGATTATGGGTTTGAGTGTAGTAGTTTTGAATTAGGGGTTGATAAAATTTTGGGTTTAGGGTTATTTAACAATGGGAGTTGCCACCAACTTTTTTTTATTTTAGATAGATTGGATTACTTGAAAACTCGGTTATTTTAATAAAACAAGGTTTTTCATTTTTATTAAAACGAGTTTGGGTTTGCAAAACTAGAAAACTGGTTCGTGAGTCGATTACGTGTGAGGAAGGGTGAGCAATCTTACAACGCCCAAAAATTGATACCTAGTCGATTACATATTATTTAAACGATAAAAATTATGAATTTGAATTTAATTTAGACATTGTGATCCTTGAATGCATAAATTTTGTAAAATATATCTAAAATAGCATTTTTTTTATACGAGATTAATGAGAAACTTACGCCCCTTTTAAGTTTGAAACATAATTTTTGTGAGACCCATAACTAAAGGAATACTATTTTAAATATTATAATTTATGATTAAAAGATAAAATTTTAGATTAAAGATTAACGAGTAAGTGGTACACTTTTAGGCACGTTTTTCATGAGAATTTTTAACGAAGAAAATTATTTTGATTAAAATTTTTAAAAAATAAGTGCTAGATATAATAATAATAATAATAATAATAATAATAATAATAATAATAATAATAATAATAAAAAGATAAAAGACGTAATTGTAAAGAGACAGAAATTAAAAGGCAATATTATATGAATAAAAAGCTAAAAAAAGGACAAAATTGTAAAGAAACGAAAATTGAAATGCAAAATCTAAAGGATACAAAAGGAGGAATGGTCGGAATTGTAATTTTCCCATTTTATTAAAAATGGCGCAGATTCTCTTACAGGTCGGATCGTCGCGCAAGTAAAAGTGTAAAACGACATCGTTTTAAGGCTAAACAATAACACCCAAAACGACGTCGTTTTGAAGTAGATATATTTGTTCAATTTCACCCCAAAATTTCATTTGAGCCAAATATCTTAAAAAAAAAACTAAAGCTCTCCCAAAAATCTCTCCTCTAGTCCGTTGTCGGCATCGGTCGAGCCTTCAACGCTGTCACTTGTAGGGGTGAGCAAAACTCGACTCGACTTGAAAAAACTGAATAATTCGACTCGACTCGAGGCGAAAATACTCGACTCGTCTTGACTCGACTTGAAATTTCATAAACTCGACTCGACTCGTAAAAATTTCAAATAAAGTTTGAATTGTAAAATGGAAATTCGAATAACTCGAAATTTTTAGCAATTAGTAAATTTATTTATAAGTTCAAGACGAGTCCCTCAATTTTTAATGATATATACATACCAATATATAAAAATATGAAGAAATATTGTCACATATAAAAAAAATATGAAGAAATATATATAAGCATATCTTATATGATTAGAGAAAGCGGTTTAAATTGGAATCAAAACGTACTATAACATGATAAATAATTACAATTAAATTTTTATAGGAACTCGAAAATTCGACTCGACTCGACTCAAATTTCTTAAACTCGACTCGAATCGAAAAAATTTCAAATAAAGTTTGAGTTGTAAAATATGACTCGTCAACTCGAATAACTCGAAATTTTTTGACTCGACTCGACTCGATCGAACGCTCACCCCTAGTCACTTGGCCGTCGTGTTCTGTTGTTCGTCAGCGACGAAGAAACACCACGAACGGTGGTCGGAGTCCATGCGGTGAATGGGTTTGGTTCGGTTTCGGGTCTTAAACGCGATTTTAAGGTTCGTTTTCCTTAAATCTATTCCATTTTCCTTGGACCTATAAAAAATCAAAAGGTTTTCATAATTTTTTTTACCTTTTTCGTTTTTTTGCTTCGATCTGAGTTCTTTTCTGCTTTTTGATTTTTAATCTATTTTTAATCTTTTTAGTCTTTGCCGGTTCGACTCCCTTTTATAGGGGTCGATTTGGAGTGAGGTGGAAAGCATGGGATATGTGGTGGCCGGATATAGGCGAGTTTGGGCGGTGAAGATGGTGACAAAGCAAAGGTGACAGATGATGAAGGGTTTAAAAGGGGGGATTTGGGCGGTGGGATGGCAGAGGAATAATTATATGTGATAATTATAAAATTTTTAGAGGTTTTTCGGCTGTCGACGATGGCAGAATCTGAGGCGGCAGCGACTTGGTGAGTGGCGGCGCAGCTTGGACGACGACGACTTGGATGAGCAGCAACTGCTGCAGTTGCTAGGGTTAGGGTTTTTTAAATTTAGGTTAGTTTAAGGTTATTGGGTTTGGATATTGGGCCCGAGTTATACAAATGAGTCTGGGTCATATATTGTAATGAGTTTGGGTATTTGGTTCTAATATGGTTTATTGAGTCTGGTAATTGGATTGTAATATAATGGGCTCAATGGCCCGAATAAAATGGGTTACTACAGCTGTCCCTCTATGCTCATTGTTGTATAACGACAATGAAGCAAAGACAAAAAGGAACCTATTTTGTCTGGTCTGGCTGGGCTTCTTCTTTTGCTTCACTTGATCTGCTCGGTCGCTCTTGTAGGTAAAATTTTTAAAATGGAGTGATTCGTTGGAGAGATAAAATAAGCTCGGTTTGCTACGACTCTGACGACGACGCAAGACCATGAGAAAATTTGACCTAGCTGTAACACTGACGAAGAGACAAGGTGTACAAAACTTGATCCAGCTGCAACACTGACGAAGAGACAAGGTGTGCAAAACTTGATCCAGCTGCAACACTGATGAAGAGGCAGGATCGAAGGATAAAGGTTTTGACATTTGATTCGATTACAACGTCGATGAAGAGATAGGATCGACCGATGAAGGCTTTGATGTTTGATCCAGCTGTAATATGAAAAAGAGATAAGATCGAAAATTTAGCACATTTGGTCCAACTACAGCACCGACGAAGATGCAAGACCATGATTTGACCGAGCTACAACACCGTCGAAGAGACACGGTCTAAAGATAAAAAATTTCGATCCAGCTGCAATATTGACGAAGAGGCGGGATCAGAAGACGACGTTTCTTTTCTTAGTTTTTTATTTCTTTTTTGATGATTTTTTTCTTTTTCTCTCTTTTTTGATGATTTTTTTCTTTTTCTCTCTTTTTTGATTTTTTCTTTTTCTTTTTCTTTCTTTTTTTTTCCTTCTTTTCTTTTCTTTTCTTTTCTTTTCTTTTCTTTCTTTGTTTTCTTTGTTTTCATTCTTTTTTTGGCGACGAAATAGATTAAGAGATGGATTTAAAATTCAGTAAGTTTTGACCAAGCTACAACACCGACGAAGATGCAAGGTCTATAATTAGTAAGGTTAATCCAGTTACGACCATGATTATAAGTTAGTGAATTTGGTCTAGCTACAACACCGACGAAGAGGCAAGACCTGGAATTAGTAAGGCTTAACCTAGCTACATCACCGACGAAGAGGCAGGGTCTGAAGTTATTTTGATCCAGCTGCAACACTGATGAAGAGGCAAGATTGAGATTTTGGCACATTTGGTCCAGCTACAACACCGACGAAGAGGCTAGACCGGGGTTCGACCGAGCTACAACACTAACGAAGAGGCAAGGCCTGAGAAAAAGTTCTGATCAAGCTCTAACGAAGAGACATGATCTGAGAGTTTGCTTTTGATCAAGCTACGACTCTTACGAAGAGGCATGATATAAGGGTTTGATTTTTGATCAAGCTACAACTCTAACGAAGAGGCATGATTTTTTATCAAGCTACAACCCTGACAAAGTGACATGATCTGAAGAGTTTTCGATCCGCTACCTACAACTCTGACGAAGTGGCGTGATCTGAATAGAGCTTTGGTTTTCTTTTTCTTTTTTTTTTTGGATTTTGACTTATTTTGTTGTTTTTTTGTTGTTGTTTTTTTTGAAATTTTGATTTTTTGAACCTAGCTATGATTCTAAAGTGACATCTGAGGAGAAAAGTTGGTCTAGCTGCAACACCGACGAAGAGGCAAGACCTGAAAGGAGTTTGATCCGCTACACCACTAATGGAGATGCAAGACCTGGTAATTAGATTTGATTCGTTACATTGCACCCTTATGGCGAAGTGATCTATTTGTTGTGCTTTATCTGTTCAAACTAAAAATTCAAGTAGACAGGTTTGCCATCGTGTTTATTCCACCATTTCGCTACAAATTCAGGGAGATGAAATTGTTGTCATGCGCATTCCGCTGCAAATTTAGGGAGATAAAATTGTTGTCATGTTGTATTTGTTCCACTGCAAATTCAGGGAGTCAGCTTTGTTGTTGCATTCATTTTAATTCAAAATCAGGGAGATGAATTTGTTGTCATGCTCATTCCGTTGCCAATTCAGGGAGATGAAATTGTTGTTGAGTTGATCTATTCCACCACTTGTTGGAGAGACAAAATCTGTAAAACTTGTTTTGTTTACATACTCAAGATGTCATGATTAGTATGATTCAAATGATCCTAGTTTAAGTAAATCTAATGAATGCATGAATGATGAATGCAAAATGTTATTCGGAAATATTTATGGATTTGTGAGTTGGTTTAAGCATCTGTATTTTCCCTGAAACTGACATCACCGGTTGCATGGGCTATGTTTAGTTTGAGTCACCAGACTTTGTTTTTTCATGTTTGATCAGATTGCAAGGAAACTATTTGCCCTACATTATGTCCGAGTAGTGTCTCTTTTTCTCTTGAGTTGTTTATCTACAAACATGCCCCTTTTCAATCAGGGCTGCCTTTGGTCCATGTATCTCTAAGAGTCTCTCAAAGGCAACGTAGAGAGGTCTTCTTGTATTTGTTAGCTTATTGATCATTATGTCAATGTAAATAAGGATATAAGATGAAAGGTAGGATTTAATTGAAAATTAAAGTTCATGACATTTAGATGGCAAGCATTAAAAGAGAATGAAGTAAAAAGACAAAACTAGGTGCCCCAGATATCAAACGAACGAGCTTCGCCAGATTTACGTGTCGGGAGCCTTCATGTGTCCAGGAGACCTCGGGTGCTTTATCGATATTTTGGCTTGCAAAATTCATTTCCTTCCATCAAAATTCGTACCGTCCTTTTTGGGTTTTCAACTCAAAAAACTTCCTTTGATTCTGTCCTTTTTTTTTCAAGTGAAGTATTTCTTGACTGATTCTGAATTCACAGGGCTAGGTAACTCTTTACCATCCATTTCAGCCAAAATTAGAGCTCCTTCGAAAAAGGCTTTTTTTCACGACGTACATGCCTTCCCAATTCGACATCCATTTCCCTCGAGAATCTCTCTGGATCTACAAGATCTTTTTCAGCACTAGGTCCCCCTCATGGAATTCTCTTGGGCAAAACTTCTTATTATAGGCTCGTCTCATCCTTTTTTGGTCCATTTGACCATGTTGACTGGCTTTCAGTCTTTTTTCTTCGATCAAAGCAAGTTGGTCATACCTGGCTTGGATCCATTCTGCTTCATCTAGTTTCAGTTCTGACAAAACTCGGAGGGAAGGAACCTCGACCTTGATGGGTAGCACCGCTTCCATTCTATAAACTAAGGAAAAATGGGTTGCCCTAGTATAGGTTCTGATCGATGTACGATAAGCATACAGAGCAAATGGTAAATTTTCATACCAATCTTTATAAGTTTCTACCATCTTTCCGACAATCTTCTTGATATTCTTGTTGGCAGCTTCCACTGCTCCGTTCATCTATAGACGGTATCGTGAGGAATTGTGGTGTCGTATCTTAATCTGTTTGCATACTTCTTCAATGGTCTTATTGTTCAAATTCAATGCATTATTTGATATGATACTTTCTGGCATCTCATACCGACATATGATCTCTTTCTTCAGGAATCTACACACTACCGATTTGGTGACATTGGCGCAAGTGGCTGCTGCTTCTACTCACTTGGTGAAGTAATCAATAACCACAAAGATAAACCGATGCCCATTGGAAGCCTTTGGTGATATAGGACCAATGACGTCCATGCCCCTACATAGAAAACGACCATGGAGAGTTCATAACATGTAGTGGTGATGGAGGAAAATGAATTCTGCCGGCATAAATCTGACACTTATGGCATTATTTGGTGTAGTTGATGCAGTCCACTTCCATAGTTGACCAATAATAGCCAAATCTCATAATTTGCCTTGCCATAGTGAATCCATTGGCGTGCGTTCCGCATACACCCTCATGGACTTCTTCAATAATCTTTTTGGCTTCGACAACATCCACACATCGCAATAGGACTTGATCTTTCCTTATTTTGTACAAGATTTCACCATCCAGGACGTATTCGCTTGCTAGCCTTCGCAATGTCCTCTTTTCATTTTCAGCAGCTTGCTCCGGATAGTCACGACTTTTTATGTACTGCAAAAGGTCATGATACCAAGGATGTTCATCTTTTTCACCTTCCTCGATATTATAGTAGTAAGCCGGAGTTTGATATATACACATTTTTATAGGCATCAAATCAGACTGCTTGTTGACTTTAATCAATGAAGACAAAGTACCCAAGACGTCCACCATTTGGTTATCTTCTCACGGAAGGTAGTGGATGGTAATCTCGTAGAACTCCTTGATCAGATCCAGAACAAGATTCCGGTAATCCATTAATTTGGAATCCCTGGTCCCCCATTCTCTTCGGAGCTGATAGATCACGAGCATAGAGCCCCCGTATACCTTCATTGATTTAACTTTACGCTCAATAGTGGCTCGAATCCCCGTAACACATGCTTCATATTATGCTATGTTATTTGTGCAATCAAAATTGAGCTTGCTAGCAAAAGGGTAGTGATCACCCTCTAGCGAGACTAACAATGCCCCAATTCCTTTGCCCACAACATTTGAGGCGCCATAAAAGTTTAGCCTCCAACATTTAACTTCTGGGGATCCTTCCTCAACAGTCATAATGCACATTAGATCTTCATTTGGGAAATCAAAGTTTAGAGGTTCATAATCTTCTAGAGCTCGACTAGCTAAGAAGTCGGCTATTGCACTCCCTTTTATGGATTTTTGGCTTACATAAACCAAATCAAATACAAATAAATATATTTGCCATCTGGCCATTCTTCCTGTTAGTGCAGTCGACTCCATCAAATATTTAAGAGGATCTAGCCTTAAGATTAGCCAGGTTGTATGATACAACATGTATTGTCTTAGTCTCTTGGTAGTCCAAACTAAGGCACAACACAATTTCTCGATTGGAGAATATCTCGCTTCGTATTCTGTGAACTTCTTGCTGAGATAATAGATTGCCCTTTCTTTCTTTCCCGACTCGTCATGTTGTCTGAGTACGCATCCTATAGAATTCTCAGAGATAGTTAAATACAAAATCAATGGCTTATTTGGGATAGGCGACATTAAAACCGGGGCATTTGACACGTAGTGCTTGATCTTGTCAAAAGCTTCTTGACATTCATTATTCCATTCCCCTGGGTTATGCTTTTTGAGGAGAAGAAAGATCGGATCACATTTTTCGGTCAAATGTGAAATGAACCGAACAATGTAATTTAATATTCCCAAAAAACCTCTCACTTCTTTCTAAGTGCGTGGGGATGGAAGATCTTGAATGGCCTTGATCTTATCTGGATCAACTTCAATGCCCATTTCGCTGACTATGAACCCATCAATTTTCCTGATGCATCCCCAAAGGTACATTTGGATGGATTCAGCTTTAATTGGTATTTTTTGGTCTCAGGAATAGTTTTCTCAAGACTGCCACATGCTCCTCTTCCGTTTGGGATTTGGCAATCATATCATCGGCATACACTTCAATTTCTTTGTGCATCATATCATGGAACAGAGTGACCATGACTCGTTGGTATGTTGCCCCTGCAATTTTAAGTCCGAAAGGCATTACCTTGTAAAAAAAGGTTCCCCACTGTGTCACGAATGTAGTATTATCCATATCATTAGGATACATCTTTATCTATTTATAGCCTAAAAAACCATCCATAAAGGAGAACAACATGTGTTTTGTTGTATTGTCGACCAGGGTGTCGATGTGAGCAAGAGGGAAGTTATCTTTCGGGCTGGCTTTGTTTAGATCTTGATAATCAACACAAATGCAAACCTTGCTGTATTTCTTTAGAACGAGAACTATATTAGCCACCCACTCTGAATATTTGACTTCCCGCAGAAACCCATCATCGTATTGTTTCTTTACTTCTTATTTTACTTTTAGGAGCATATCAGTCCTCATTCTCCGAAGTTTCTGTTGGACCGGCTTGTAACCTTATTTTATATGGAGTCTATGTACAACCACATATGTGTTCAACCCAGACATGTCTTGGTAGGACCATGCAAAGATATCCCTCAATTCCAGGAGCAGCTCGACGAGATTGCGTCGTGTTTTCGCGGTAATGCATGTCCCAATCTTCGCTTCTTTCTTCTTATTTTCATTTCCCAGGTTCACCATCTCTACCGACTCTTTGTAAGGCAAGATTTGTTTTTCCTCTTGTTCAACCATTCTCAATAGACCAGGAGATAGATCACAATCTGGATATTCTTCAAAGTCCTGAGGTCCATCTAGATACACGTCTCGCTCAAAAATGGATTCCATATCGATTTCGATGTCACTCGATACGTTGATATCAGGGGACCTGACACAAAATAATGATGTCCATAGGAACAGACGAATTGAGAACGGTCAATAGAATAAGTATATGGATAATAATAAAAGTAAAAGAAATGTTTGCTTAATGATATATATACACAAAAAGTTATTTCATTGACATAAGGACCATAATCATATGCCATTTACAAAAAGATCCTTGTTGCTATTGGGAAAGAGTAACAAGTGTGTTTTGGACATTACTCTGAAATACTCCTAAACACTGCGGGGAGTTCTTCAGCAGTCAAATTGTTCAGAACAGTTCTCGGGGTATAAGTACGGATCCCCTCTAGGTATATTCCTTCACTCCCTTCTTCAGTCACAACATTGATATCTAAAGTTTCTAACATTTTTCCCAGCTTATCTTCTTCATCTGTCTTAATCTGCTTGGGGTGGATGAATACCCCTGACACAAAAGTTTCAGGCAGGCGAGGAAAAGTTATAGGTTCCCAATTGACCTCTTTTCATTTCAGATGGGCTTCCCTCTTTTCTTGCTTCTTCACAATCTCGCTTATTCTTTGCTTGGCATCTTGCTTGTATTCGAGGCCAAAGCGACCTTGTTTATTGATCATGAACGGTGCACTGACTTGGCCTTGTAGATATTTCCCTAGTCCATGATCGACTCGGGCTCCTCTTCCCATTTTCAGTTTGATTCCCATCTTTGTGGCTTTAGAAAATCTAGGAGTGGGAATCCGACTCCCTTCAGCCATGAAGGTTGCATTGACAAACTCAAATGATCGAAATGAGCACTATACGACCTTCTCGTCAGTCTCTATATAAGGGGCGTCACTAGTGATGGAAGCTATGATGTCTTCTTCAGCGTTCACAGTAACCAAACGTCCGTCAAAGACGAACTTTAATTTCTGGTGGAGTGATGGTGGAACTGCCCTAGCTGAATGGATCCAGAGTCTTCCTAATAGACAATTATATGTGGGTTTGATATCCATCACTAGGAAGTCTACATCGTATGTGTTTGGTCCCACAAGTAACAACACTTTGATTCTTCCCATCACTTTTCTCTCAGTACCGTCGAAAGCTCGAACGAGGGTGTTGCAAGCCTTCATGTAAGAACTGTTTATTGGAAGTCTGTTCAAAGTAGCCAATGGTCGGGCATTCAAAGCGGATCCATTATCAATCAGGATTTCTGGCAACGTATAGCCTTTGCATCGAGTAGTAATGCACAAGGCTTTAGTGGATCCCATACCACC
The DNA here is from genome assembly GCA_030270665.1 of Hibiscus trionum. NCBI lineage: Eukaryota > Viridiplantae > Streptophyta > Magnoliopsida > Malvales > Malvaceae > Hibiscus > Hibiscus trionum. Next base: position 14,176,084 of record BSYR01000013.1, on the reverse strand, counting down.
CGAGGGTATCTCATCATCATTGAAATAGATTAAGTTGTCAACATTCAGATTGTTTGCCAACCTGTCCAATTTGTTCCCCGAAATGTCATTAGGCACAAAAGTCTCGTTCAACACTTTCAGCAGCGCATTTCGGTGTGCTTCTGAACTCAAAAACAAAAACAATACTGATATACGGGCAAGTAGTTTGCGGAGGTGTTCAACAACACTGTATTCACTGTGTTTCAAGAATTCTTTCACCTCCTCCTCTTTAACTAGCTCATTGATTGGTGATTCTGGTTCAACATCTTTTGCTTTTTCGGGTTCATTTATCAAGTCTTTCCCTTTTGGATCTTCTATTTCCTTAGGAACATATCGTTTGCCACTCTTGGTGAAGAAACCAACGTCATTCACCTCTTTTGAAACAGTCTTTGGAGTGTCGTCTATCTGAATTGTGACTTCATAATCATATTTTCATGGGACTTTCCTACTATCATTGTAAGGAAAAGGTCTCGTTTTTTGAATTGTGACTTTTGCTCCCGAACTCTCACATCCTTCACATTTCCTTGGTCTTGAGATAACAATAACCGGGAAATTGCCCCACAATTATTCTTAGGGCCTTTTTGTTCTGAAGTACAAAACAAAAAGCCCCTAAGAAGTCTAACTCTTTGTTGTCGATCAATTTCTAGACGAGAGCCTTGAACTCTGTACAGTTTTGGATATCATGATTTCCTTTGCCATGGTATGGTGACAACTATCGGAGGCTTCTTCATGTCTCCCGAGATTTGCTACACCAGGCCCATCTGGACACTCTTTTTCCAAACCCACCTTAACGAAGATTTTACCTCTTCGACGTTGGTTTTGATTCTTCTGTTCCCATCGCCGCTAATTGCATTCACCCCTGACTCGGTATAATTAGGTAATGGATTCCTAACTGTACGTCATCCAGCAGAGTCATCAAATCTCACGACCCCCATCTTTATAAACTTTTCAAAAAGTTTTCTAAAAGCAATGCAGTTCTCGATGGAGTGTCCTACGACCCTGACGTGATAGTTACATTGAGCATTGATGTCGTACCATTTTGGGTAAGGGGGTTGTATTGGCTTTGTGTAGTATAGAGATACCACGTGTGCATTATACAAGTTTTTGTATAACTCGCCATAGGATATTGGGATGGGAGTAAATTCCATATCTTCTGCCTTCGCCCTCTGATTTGATCCTTGTTTCGGGGAATTTTGGGTATTAGAGGTTGTAGCTTGGGGTTGTCTGACTGTCAGCTGCTTTGTATAGCTGACATTATAGACACATGTATTGCTGGCATCACTATTTCTAATTCTTCATCTTGTTTCTTCAGAGTCTCGTCCTTCTCCCTACTTGCTTCTAATTCAGCTACAGAGTTTTGACTACAGTGCCTTCTTAGAGTCTTTTAATTCAACAATTTGGCCTTTTAGATCTATGTTCTCGATTCGGGTTCCGGATAACTCTTCCTCTATGGCAGCTTGTTTTATTTGAGCATCCTGGAATTTCCTTTCCAAGAGATCGACTCTCTTCTTTTTTTCTCAAATTTCTAGCTTCCATTTTGCGGATGACTTTCCGAGCCCGATATGCTTTGCTGATGCACGAAGCTTCTTGTAGTCAGTTTGTCGACCGTTCAAACCCTCTTCAACTTTGCTTTTACCTTTCTTTAGTCTTTCAACCTCTCGTTCCTAGATTTTCATGGCAAACTTTAACTGGTTATTTTCATTTTCTAACCTTGACATTCGTCTTTCCATCCTGGCGTATTTCTTCTCGAAATCATGCTTTTCGATTTCTATTTCTTAAGGATCAACTCGTAAATGCTCCTCCATCGATACACCATTTTCTGGATCTGGTGCAAGGATATTATCATTGATTCTCCTATTCCTCCAACATTGATATTCTGGTGAGACCCTGGGCTTTTCATCGAACGGTTCCATCTTAAAAGTGTGACTCCATACCTTAGAGACCAAAGAAATTGTCTTTTTGTAGTCCTTGTTCTTGTATGGGAACTCAAATGTAGCAAGCCCTCTTGTTACCGGGATGAACTGTCTAGACCTGTATTGCCTGGATACTAGCAAGGGGGCATATCCAGTTCCACCCCATATTCCTAGCAAAGTAACCCAATCATAATCTCCACACATGTACATGATGCTGTCAGGGAAGAACCAATGCGTTTTCCAGACGATATCTTTTTCCTGCATGTTTTAGAAGATGACCATCCATTTGTCATGATTGACGTTTTCTTGTCTTGATGTAGATGCTAGATCCCTTAGTGGTGAATAACCTTCGAAGCATGCTTGATAAGAGGGTCTTTCGGTGTAACCCCTTGTCCCGGCCTAGCCAACAGATCGGATAGAACGTGTTACATGGGGAAAACCGAAGCGAAACCCGCCAAGGACTCACTTCGATTAGCAACCCTATTTTTTTTCTTTATTTATCTTGTCTAAATGTCTCAATTTACCCTAGGTGTGAAGACAACAACAGAAAAGCGAAATCGAATAAAATCCAAGCAGAGCACACAACAACTTAAATTTACCAAGTAGCTTAATTGGTCAAGTTCCATGCACACGGGGCAAAACCATCATAAAGGATACATATAAACTCAATTAGGAAGCATACAAGCCATAGGGACCAAAATGCAGCATTAAGAAACCTTCGAAAGTGCCATGTAAGTGTTTTAACTGCCCGCGTTTTGAAACAGGCTTGCCCGTTCTGAAATGCGGGCTCCATTTTAAAAGTGAGACCAAGTCGTTCTGAAACGGTCCCACATTGTTTCAGAATGGAGGCTTCCAGTGACAAAACGTTTCGAAACGGGTTCCGAAACGGGGGCTCACAGTGGCAAATCGTATCGAAACGACACCACCCCCGTTCCGATACGAGTTCCTTTAGAGAAGCCAACCGTTCCGAAACCACATCGAGCGTTTCGAAACGCATGCACACAGTTTGGCTCGAAACCATACTTTGACACCTCCAAAAGTCCCCAAACTTGTCCCGAATCATCTAAAACCACATGGCAACATATCATACATACATTCTAAATGCGAAGTTTCCTAATCACAACATTAGACATGCATTCAAGTAACAAATTGGATTTCAAGTCATAGGCTCACAAGAACACTTAGGTTCAAAACACTAACATGCCAAAACACAAAGCAATTCATACATGGCCTCATTAAACCTCAACATAACATAGTGCCATCATTTAAAACATACTAGAAACATAAACATAGCCGAAATAGAGAAGTTTGATCACCAACTCCTTAACATACAAATCTAGCAATCCCATTGTCTAAGTGCTATTACAAAACATAAACCATACTTTGAGCTATCCGAGAACTCCGAGAAACTCCTCCCTTGCCCACTTGCCTCCCAAGCCACTAATGATCTGCATTTTTGGAAAATAAGAGAGCGTAAGCTTAAAGCTTAGTGAGCGGAGCTCTAAAACAACAACAATGCAGTTTTAAAACATAAATCTTAGATTTATAGCGAAATCATTTAGGGGAAAGATGTAATGAAACACAATCATAACAACACATGGTATGCACATGCATAACCAATACCCGGTGGGACTACACATCACCGTTCACAACAACCAGTAGTTTTCTGATGGGACTACACATCACCGTACTCTTCTACTAGTTACTACCGGTGGGACTACACATCACCGTAGCAACGACAACCATCACATGAGGCTTGACACCAACAACCGACTACACAACAATATTAAACGGAGAGTAAAAACAATCCAAAACACACCACAACACACATAAACGAGAACACCCAAAATCAACGAAACAAGTGAGAGTAGATGAACTTACACTCGGATCTAGGTTAGTTTCTAAGACTCCACTCAAACCCCAAACAACCTTTATTGAACGCATTTAAAGTCTCAAAACAGTTTCCACTCACCGATTAAGAACAACAAAAGCCGAAACACCGCTCTCACTCCTCCGTAGTATCCAGCATCACGCCCAAAGCACCCGAACCTGATTTCTCTGTTTTAAGCAATCCAAAACAAACTATTAGGAAACCAATACACTTGTAACCAACAACAACCTAGAAACTCAATCTTACAACCAAAACACATCGATTCGAACCCAAATTTCATCCAAACTTCACCATTTTCGTTCTAAACAAACCCCACACTGAAATCATCCATTTCAACCATAAAACACATCCAAAATCATCTAGAAACATTCCCCAGCATCAAAGGAACCACCAACCACGTTTTCTACCCCAAAACTCAACATTTTCAACCTAAAAATCTCATTTTATACCCATTTTGGGTTCCCCACTATTTACTATCTTTTTAACATTTTTAAGACACCCAAGTATGATTAAAAACACCCTTAAACATTACATTAGAAAATTCACACGAAAATCCCTCCATTTCACCATTTTCAAACTCAAAGCTTTTTGAAATAACCCCACAATAATGGATTTTTAAGAAAAATCTATCTAGTGACAGCTTAAGGGAAGAAAAATTAAAACAATGGGAGGCTTACCTTGGAAAACTTGCTTGAAAGAGGGATTGGGCAATGGAATAATGGTTTTAGGGTTTAAGAGAGGTTTTGGTGGAAAGGGGTGTTTGAAGAAGATGACACTTTTGTTCTTCTTTTCAAACTTTTTCCTTTTCTTTCTTTATTCTTTTTACTCAATCCTCGTCTACAATTTTCAGTAATGGCATTTTCGTAAATAAAGACAACTTTTTATAAATTCATCATTTTAAATCTAATTTTAACCCAGACTAATCCTAGATCAACACCGATAAACTCCCGAGCCCTAAACCGGGGCGTTACAACTCTCCTCCACTTAAGGAATTTCATCCCCGAAATTACCTGACGGAAAGACGTACGAAAACTGTCTTTCCATGTCTTTCTTTCTCTCCCAAGTAGCCTCTTCCACCCCTCGGTGTCTCCACAAAACCTTGACTAACTCGATAGACCTCCCCCGTAATACTTTCTTGCCCATAGCAAGAATCTCAATCGGTTCTTCGTCATATGATAGATAGGGGTTCAAATCAATTTCTTCCACTGGCATTACATGAGACGGATCCGCTCTATACTTACGAAGCATAGAAACGTTGAACATATCGTGAATATTCTCTAACACGGTCGGGAGTCTCAATCTATACGCAATTGGACCGATCCTCTCAACTACCTCGTAAGGTCCAATAAATCTCGGACTCAACTTACCCTTCTTACCGAACCTCATAACCTTCTTCCAAGGTGAGACTTTCAAAAACACTTTTTCGCCCATGACATACTCTTTCTCCTTTCTCTTCCAATCGGCATACGACTTATGTCGGTCTGAAGCTGCCTTCAAGCGATCACATATCAACTTTTCTTTCTCGGTAGTGCCCTTAAGCAAATTAGTCATCGGTACAAGCTTCTATCCGGCCTCGGCCCAACAGATAGGTGTTCTACACTTCCTATCATACAGAGCCTCATACGGTGCCATCTGAATACTAGCCTGATAACTGTTGTTGTATGCAAACTCTACTAACGGTAGGTGTTTCTCCCAAAAACCCTGAAAGTCGATGATACAACACCTCAACATGTCCTCCAACACCTGAATAACCCTCTTCGACTGACCATCTGACTACGGATGATACGAAGTACTGAATTTCAACCAAGTACCCAAGGCACGATGCAAAAACTCCCAAAATCTAGCTGTAAACCTCGGATCTCGGTCCGATACAATCGATTTCAGTACCCCAAGCAATCTCACTATCTCAATGATGTACAAATCGACCAACTTATCTAAGGTGTAGGTAGTATGAAAAGGTATGAAATGAGCACACTTAGTGAATCTATCGACTATCACCCACACAGAATTTTTCTTCGTAGGAGTCAACGGTAAACTCGACACAAAGTCCATGGTGATACGTTCCCATTTCCACTCCGGAATCTTCAACGGCTATAACAAACCTGAAGGAAACTGATGCTCGACCTTGACTCGCTGACATATCATACACTTACTCACAAACTCGACCACATCCTTCTTCAACCCAGCCCAGCAGTACTCTTTCTTTAACCCACGGTACATCTTCGTACTACCCGGATGCATAGCAAAAGGGTTGTTATGGGCTTCATTCAAGATAGTATGCCTCAACTTGGAATCTTCCAGAACAACTATCTATCCTTGTAACATAGGATCCCATTCTCACCAAAACAAAAATCTGCAGGTCTATCCTCAGCTATATCTTGCACGTGAGGTGCCAAAGACTCGTCTTGCAAATGCTTCTCTCGATTCAACTGAGCCAACGAAGGTTTAACTTGTAACTCGGCTATCAAACTGCCATCATTTGACACACTCAACCTTGCAAACATGGCTCGCAACTCAACTGCCACATTTCTACTCAAAGCATCGGCCACAACGTTTGCCTTACTCGGATGGTACTCTATCGTAAGGTCATAGTCCTTAAGAAGTTCTATCCACCTACGTTGTCTAAGATTCAACTCTCTCTGAGACATCAAGTACTTAAAACTCTTGTGGTCGGTATAAACTGTGCACTTCTCCCCATAAAGGCGGTGTCTCCAAATCTTCAAAGCAAACACTACTGCGGCTAACTTAATATCATGAGTGGGGTAGTTCTTCTCATGAACCTTCAACTATCTTGAAGCATAAGCTACTACCTTACCTCCTTGCATAAGCACACAACCTAAACCTACATATGAAGCATCACTGAAAATCACAAACTCCTTCCCTGGTTCATGCTGAATCAAAATAGGGGCTTCGGTCAAAGCTTTATTCAACCTCTCAAACGCTTGTTATCTTGCATCCGACCACTCATACGAAACATTCTTCTTAAGCAATTTAGTTAAAGGTACCGCTATCTTCGAAAACCCCTCGACAAATCTTCGATAATACCCCGCCAAGCCTAGGAAACTACGGATCTCTGTCACTAACTTCGGTTGTTTCCAACTCACTATGGCTTTTATCTTCTTGGGATCCACACTAATCCCATCGGCCGAGATCACATGACCTAGGAAGACTACCTCCTTAATCCAAAACTCGCATTTACTTAACTTGGCATACAACTGATTCTCAAGCAAAGTCTAAAGCACTAGCCGCAGATGCTCATCATGCTCTTCCTCGGTCCTAGAGTATACTAAGATATCATCTATGAACACTACCACAAACCTATCAAAAAACTCATGGAACACTCGCTTCATCATATCCATAAATGCAGCTGGAGCATTAGTCATACCGAAAGGCATTACCAAGAACTCATAGTGCCCATAAACTGTACAAAAAACGGTCTTCGGTATGTCCCCATCTTTCACCTTCAACTAGTAGTAACCGGATCTCAAATCAATCTTTGAAAATACCGAAGCACCTCTCAACTGATCAAGTAAGTCATCTATCCGAGGAAAAGGATACTTGTTTTTCATTGTTACCTTGTTCAACTGCCTATAGTCTATACACATCCTCATACTGTCGTCCTTTTTCTTCACAAACAAAACCGGAGCACCCCACGGAGAAATATTAGGCCTAATGAAACCTCTATCTGACAACTCCTGAAGTTGTGTCTTCAACTCTTTCAACTCTTTCGGTGTCATTCTATACGGAGTAATAGACACGGGTGCTGAATCAGAATACGTCTCAATAGCAAATTCAACTTCCCTATCTGGGGGAAAACCCGACAACTCTTCCGAAAAAACACTCGAAAAATCACAAACTATTCTGATGTCTTGCGGTCTAACCTCACTCATATTCGGATTCATCACATAAGCCAAGTACGCCTGACAACCCAAATCCATCAATCTCTGAGCTTCTAGAGCAGAAACAACATTGGACAAGAACTTAATGTTCTCGCTGTTGAGTGCATAAAAGTTATATATTTTACCACTTCATTTACCCATATTTTTGCTGCACTCAAGCATGATTCATTCAATTTAGGAAATAATTTTGCATATGCATCACAATTAGATAAAATTGCACATTTGCTGTTGATTTTGGTTACTTTTGCAGGTATATGCTGCGGCAGACCCAGGGCAACAAATGAGCAAAGGCAATTTGCGGAGATGGAGTCGAGAAGCACAGTCTATCGTGACATCTGCCGTGGCAGCCATGACGACAGTGGTATGCTGAAGTGGAACTCAAAAAATAGAGGATTTCCAGCCAGTCTGTCGTGGACCACTCCCGTATTTTTCTGAGCCCTTAAGCAGAATGAAGGCCAAGCCCAAAGTTCAAGGAAGAAACTTAAGGCAAGAAAAGAGGACGAATTCAAGGCATCTACTCAGAAGATTTAGTCTTCAATAGAGTTGTACTTTAATTCAAACTTGTATTCTTGCCATATTAGAAAACTTGGACCCAAGGCCTATATAAAGGCATGTACTTCGACCTAGGGAAATATATCTCACTTCTAGCCGTCTTCCCCCAAAACCCTTGTCGTTTTCCCTTCTTCACCATGTTCTAAACTTCCCCTAGGGCTAAGGGTTGATTTTGTAAATTAGTTGCAAGGATTGTATTGTTTTATGAATTTTCTGTTCAAGTAATAAAAACTTCAAGTTTATTTACTCTGGTTTTCATATCTCATAAGAGCATCGGGAGAGCATTGTGAGGTTATCTATTTGTTTGATATTAGGAGAGTCAAGCATACGAAAGAAGTAAATATGTGTTTTCCAGTTTATGGTTAAACCATCTTGGCTTAGGGATAAGTACAAGGTTAAATGGCTAAGGAAGAATTCACAAATATTGGTGTTCACCCTTTGATTTACGCCGGGAGGTATCATCCAAGAAGTGTTCATCAACATAACTTGGGCCTAGGGATATGACAAGTCATTACAAGGATTCTTGCCAAGCTTGAAGTACAAAGTTGTTGATCGTTGCCGCGACATCAACAAACCTCTGCCGTGACAGAACGACGACACACAACAGAAGTTTCTTTAACAGTGCAACACCTGTACTACTGAGCAATTCAATACCGGCCTATTCTCTAAATCTGATTCCTTTATCTTTTACTTTAGTTTTTACTCAAGATTACTTCACCCATTCATTCAAACTATTTCTTTATCTTGTGCAGCAATTCAAGGATAGAATTATTTCCAGTCCCTATGGAGACGATATCTGATACTCTAGTATCACTTTACTACTTGCGTCGTTTACACTTGCACTATTTGCGATAGTTCTATTTACACGCAACAAGTTTTTGGCGCTGTTGCCGGGGATTGGCAACATACCTTTACCTTTTTATTACTGCACTTTATTTTTATTTTCTGTTTTTAGTGGTGTTATTTACCCTGTGCTTTTCACAAGGTTCTCTTATTGCTTATGGGCAGATCTAGACGAGGTAAAGAACCTGAGTACGAATTAGATCCCGAAATCGACGCACATACCAACTCAGGAACCAAGCCCGACTCTTGATCGAAAGAAACAACTATCTTGAAGAGATATTGGAAGCAATGGTGTACGGAAGGCAAGGCAATGGGAGAGATGACCCCAACAACAACAATGACCCTAGGGTTATTGTTGATCCTCCTAACGATGCCCGGAACAATCTGCCGCTGCCCGCTGCCGTAGCAGCACGACAGACCTATCGAGACTACATGGATAACGACCATGTTGAATTGGAAACTACCCTGCCAGACGTGGAAGCTGAACACTTCGAACTGAAACCTGTCATGTTCAGCATGATAAACTCTGCTGGCCAATTTAGTGGTTCTGCTACTGAGGATGCACGAGAACATCTTAAAACGTTTCAGGAAATTTGTGGATCGTTCAGACTGCCAGGAATAAGTCTGGAGGTACTGATGCTCTGGCTATTCCCTCATTCATTGAGAGATAGAGCTAAAACTTGGTGGACAAATTAACGCCGGGTTCAATAAGAACTTGGGCAGATCTCTCTCGTGAATTCCTTTCTCGTTTTAATCCTTCTCTTTTATCTGAAAGATTGCGTAACGAGATTGCTACTTTTCAACAGAAAGATGATGAACCAATGCACGAGGCGTGGGACAGATTTACAACTCTCTTACAGAACTGCCCAATGCATGGATTCCCTGTGTGGAATCAGGTTGTCAAGTTCTACAATGCTGCCAATGCACATACTCGACTGAGAATAGATTCAGCAGCGAATGGGCTATTACTGGATAAAGAACCAGACGAGGAAATGCTAGTGGTTAAAAAGTTAGCAAAGAACGATGAGCAATTTCCAACAGCTCGAAGAGGAGGCAAATGAGGAATATCTGTAAAGGAGTACGAAGCTGATAACTCGGTTAAAACACATATTGCATACCTCACGAAGATAGTCGAAAATCTGCAGCGAAAAGATTCTAAAGCTGTATATTCTGCAGAAGAGGTGTGTGAAACCTGTAGTGGGAATCACAGTACAGAAGAGTGCCCTTTACAGCTGGAAGAAGGGATGTATGTTGGGAACTATAACAAGACTAGAAACTATGATTCCAACAACTACAATCCCAACTGGAGGAAGGACCCTAAATTTTCCTGGATCAATCCGAACAATGCATTGAACCCTCCAGTGCAGAACAACAGGAACCAAGGAGTACCCAGAATTCTGTCACGACAGCAGCCACCACAGTAGCCGACAACAACACCTAGTATACTAGAACAGACCTTGGTAACATTTATGTCACAAACGGGAGCATATATGGCAAACATGGATCACTTTGTCAAGAAAACTGAAACATTCATGGACAAGACAGAGATGAGAATGACAAACCATGAGGCTACCCTAAAATCTCTAGAGACACAGATGGGTCAGGTTTCACAGTACATCAAACCGACGCATAATGGAGGATTCCCTAGTGATACTGAGGTCACTAGAAAACCCACACATGAGAAGTGCAAAGCAATTACAACGAGGAGTGGGAAACAATTACAAGGGCCGGGACTAAAAGAAGTACCGAGTGAGGACCTGACCCTACAGACACCTGCCGTGAACACTGTCCCGGCAGGGGAGAAACAGCCTACTGTCGCCACACCTGCCACGACAGCAGAAGGGACAAAGAAGCAGACAGAAGAAGCTGAAGATCTTGAGCCTCCTCAGATCCGAATTCCATGTGAAGGACGCCTTGAAGATTACCGTCCTCCACCCCCTTTTCCACAGTGGTTACAGAAACAGAAACATGAGTACCAGCTTAAGAAAATTTATGATATTTTTAAGCAAGTACACATTAACATTCCGCTGCTAGAAGCCATTAAGCAGATGCCTGGTTATGCTAAGTTTCTCAAGGATGCAATGTCCAAAAGGTCCAGACTTGGGGAATTTGAAACAGTAAAGATGACAGAAGGATGCATGACAATCTTGCATAAGAATGCACCCCAAAAGAAGGACCCTGGGAGCTTCATCATACCATTCATAATTGGAGACAAGTTTGTGGGTAAGGCACTTTGTGATCTTAGTGCTAGCATTAATCTAATGCCCAAATATGTATTTCAGAAACTAGTTATTGGACAAGCAAGGCCCACGACAGTCATGCTGCAGCTGGCAGACCGCTCTTACGTACAACTGGAAGGAAAGATTGAAGATATCTTGGTAAGAGTGGATAAGTTTATTTTTACTGCTGACTTTCTTGTTTTAGATTGTGAAGTAGATGAAAATGCACCGATCATCCTAGGGCGACCCTTCCTAGCCACAGGCAGGACAATGATCAATGTCGAGAAAGGAGAACTGACTATGAGAGTTAACGACCAACAAATCAAGCTCAATGTTCTCCAAGTAATTAAATAGGCTGATGCGGAGGAAGAGTGCAAGGCAATTTCAGAAGTAGTCCTTGACCAACCCTGTATCAGGTCGAACTGCCACGAAAAAAAGTTTGGTCACTGCCACCGCAGTCACCCTGAAGACTGTCACTGTAGCGTCGATGACAGTGACCCCTCAGGCACAAAATCATCCGACACTGAAGGTCCTGAGGAGGTAAATTGGATAGGCACACGTCCAGGTAAGTTCTTTGAGCCTTTGAATTATACCTCGAATGAACATGTAATCCAAAAGCCTTCCATTGAACAACCATCTGTTCTAGACCTTAAACCCCTACCAGGGCAACTTAAATACGTTTTTCTTGGTTTAAATGATACGTTGCCCATAATCATCTCTTCCAAGTTGATTCAGGAACAGGAACAACAACTGATCAAAATGCTACAGCAGCATAAAAAGGCTATTGGATGGGCTATTACTGATATCCAAGGCATCAGCCCGGCATTGTGCATGCACAAGATCCTCTTGGAGGATGACCATAAGCTGACTATCGTTGCCCAAAGACGACTGAACGAGGCTATGCGAGAGGTGGTGCAGAAAGAAATCATCAAGTGGCTTGATGCTGGAATAATATATGCCATCTCGGATAGCAAGTGGGTGAGCCCGGTGCAACGTGCCCCCCAAAAGGGAGGCATAACCGTAGTAACGAACGAGGAAAACGAACTAATCCCAACCAGGACTGTGACCGGTTGGAGGGTTTGTATGGACTACCGAAAGCTTCATAAAGCTACCCGGAATGACCACTTCCCCTTGCCTTTTATCGATCAAATGTTAGATAGATTAGCGGGGAAACCTTACTATTGTTTTCTTCATGGTTACTCAGGTTATAACCAAATCGCAATCGCATGGGAGGACCAAGAGAAAACCACATTCACATGCCCGTATGGCACATATTCCTTTCGTAGAATGCCATTTGGGCTTTGCAATGCACCAACAACCTTTCAACGGTGCATGATGGCAATATTCTCCGACATGGTGAAGGATTTCCTAGAAATTTTCATGGACGACTTTTTCGTCTTTGGATAGAGCTTCAACAGTTGTTAAGCAATTTACAAAAGGTCCTTGAAAGATGTGAAGAGGCGAACTTGGTTTTAAACTGGGAAAAATGCCACTTTATGGTAGATGAAGGCATAGTGCTGGGCCACATGGTTAGCTGCCGCGACATAGAGGTAGACAGAGCCAAAATTGAGGTTATTGAAAAGCTGCCGCCACCCACCACAGTCAAAGGGATACGAAGCTTCTTAAGGCATGCAAGGTTTTATCGAAGATTCATAGCCAATTTTTCGAAGATTACTAAGCCCTTTTGCCACCTGTTGGAACAAAATCGCCCCTTTGACTTTAACACTGAATGTACTGAAGCTTTCAGGATACTGAAGGAGAAGCTGGTAACAACCCCGATAGTGCAGCCACAAGACTGAAGCTTTCCATTTGAGATAATGTGTGACGCCAATGATTATGCTGTCGGGGCAACATTAGGGCAGAGGAAGGATAAACTCTTCCATGTGATTTACTATGCCAACAAAACTCTGAATGATGCCCAAATAAACTACACCACGACAGAGAAGGAGCTACTAGCAGTGGTCTTTTCAATTGACAAGTTCCGTCCGTATATACTTGGAACGAAAGTGGTGGTTCATACAGACCACTCAGCACTCAAGTATATGTTCACCAAAAAGGATGCAAAACCTAGATTGATACGTTGGATTCTGCTACTGCAAGAATTTGACATTGACATCAAGGACAAAAAGGGGACAGAGAACCAAGTAGAAGATCACTTGTCAAGGCTGGATATTGGAAGGAATCAAGAGAAAGACAAGACCAACATACTGGAAACCTTCCCAAATGAGCAGTTGTTCGCTGCCACCAGCACTGTCGCGACAACTATGGCGGCAGGTAAGCTTTCTGAAATCCGTTGGTATGCTGACATTGTCAATTATATTGTAAGTGGGTTATTACCTCCTGAGCTTAATTACCAAGAAAGGAAGAGGTTCCAAAATGATGCAAAACACTATTATTGGGACGAACCTCTCCTCTTTAAGCACTGTGCAGATCAAATTATCAGGAGATGCATACCACAGGAGGAACAGAAAGCAGTGCTTCACCACTGTCATGCTGCCCCTTATGGAGGACACCTGGGGGGAAATAAAACTGCTGCCAAGGTTCTGCAATCCGGTTTCTATTGGCCTACACTGTTCAAGGATGCACAAGCTTTTTACAAGAGCTGTGACAAATGCCAAAGGACTGGGAATATATCAAAAAGGCATGAGATGCCACTACAGAACATACTTGAGCTCGAAATCTTCGATGTTTGGGGAATCAACTTCATGGGACCATTCCCAACCTCTTGTGGGAATTTATACATCCTACTAGTAGTAGACTATGTGTCTAAGTGGGTAGAAGCGATCGCCACTCAAAAGAACGATGTCAAGACTGTGCAAAGATTTCTTGGGACCATTCCCAACCTCTTGTGGGAATTTATACATCCTACTAGCAGTAGACTATGTGTCTAAGTGGGTAGAAGCGATCGCCACTCAAAAGAACGATGTCAAGACTGTGCAAAGATTTCTTCACAAGAACATCTTCTCAAGGTTTGGCATCCCAAGGGCGATAATTAGCGATGCAGGGAGACATTTCGACAATAGGGTAATTACTAGTGCACTAAGGAAATATGGAGTGAAGCACCGAATGGCAACAACATATCACCCTCAAACCAATGGGCAGGCCGAGATATCAAACACAGAAGTAAAGAACATTCTAGAGAAGATGGTCAAGCCTACTCGAAAGGACTGGTCTCTACATCTAAATGATGCACTCTGGGCCTACAGGACAACATTCAAGACACCATTGGGGATGTCACCCTATCGCCTCATTTACGGGAAAACTTGCCATTTACCTGTCGATATAGAACATAAGTCATATTGGGCTATCAAGACAGTTAATATGGATTGGGACAAGGCAGGGTAGAAAAGGCTACTGGACTTGAACAAAATTGAAGAAATTCGAGCAATGGCCTACGAAAATGCCAAGATCTACAAGGAAAAAACTAAGAAGTGGCACGACAGAAGACTGCTGCCACGACAGTTCTTCCCAGGGCAGCATGTGCTGTTGTTCAACTATAGGTTGAAGCTCTTCCCAAGAAAGCTTAAATCTAGGTGGTCTGGCCCTTTCCAAGTTGTCCAATTTTTCCCCCATGCTGCCATTACAATCAAATCGATGAAGGATGAGCACCAATTTAAGGTCAATGGATAGATGCTCAAGCATTATTAGGGGACTGAAGCCCCAATGATGCAGGAAGTAGTTACTTTAGGAGATGCCCCTCAAGGCATCCCTAATTTAACTTTATTTTATTTTATTTATTTTTTTTAATTTATTTATTATTTAGGAAATAAGATTTTTATTTATTTATTTATTTTTAGGGAATAAGATTTTAACATAGTTTATTTATCTATTTATTTTTAGGAAATAAAGGAAGCAAGCAAAGAGGAGGAATGAACCAGCCCACCGCATTCACAACAGCCCAAAAAGCTCAACGGACAAGCCTGTCATCACAGCCTATCACCAGCTGTCGCGGTAGACGCGGAAAATACAGCATGTCACGGAGCTGTCGCGATAGACACGCAAACGCGTAACAAACGTGCAACAGACACAGAAACGCGTGATAGACACCTCAGAAAGCGCGTGACAGCTGGCCCCGTTATTCGCGCCTGCCGTTACAGTCCCAACAGGCAGAAAATCTCGTTCTATATAAACCCCTATTCTCACTCTCTCTACTTACTCTCCAGAATTTAGGTTTTCAGAAATCTCTTTTATTTTTCTACAGTTTTCCTTGCAATGGCTACCAGATCAACATGACGAAGTGATGCCTCCACCTCTACCGCGGCAGTATCCACACCCAGCCACAACGGAATACCCAGCCGCTTCGCATCAGTGGACTCAGAGCAGAGGTACTATAGGTCATTTCAAAATAGAGAGATGTGGGAAGAAAGAGGGTTCACTTACACCCAAAAGATGTCAAAGTCCGAGGTAAAGGATGGACGCAGCAGAACCTCTATAGTTTGATGGAACTAAAGGCTACCACTCCTCTATCTTACGTGGACCCCACTACCGCAACAGAAGCGACAGCAGAACCTGACTCCCCTGAACCTGTCACGGCAGAACCGGAGCAGACGACGACAGCACCACTGGTAGACACCTCCAGCCAGATCCTGAAGATGCTGCAAAAGATGGAGGAACGACAGTTCAGCCTCATGGGTTTTATGAAGGATTTCACTGCCGCCACGGTAAATTTTATTAAATCTGATTTAAATTTTCCCAATGTGCAATTCCCTCCTTTCCCAAAATCTTATTTTGTCGCACCCACACCTGCTGCTAGCCCCAGAACACCCACTGTTGCCTCCACATCACCACCTGCCACGACAGGAGATGGCGATAGAAGATCGACCACTCCCCGAGGAGAGAAAAGGAAGGAACCATTACCGAAAATTGACCTGAAATACTTTGAAGGGTTCTCCTCCTCCTCCTTCTGGCAGGATGATTCTGACTTAGAGCCGTCGTTCGTCCGAGACATATCCAAAGACTTTCCTCCGATGAAGAGAAAGAAGCTGAACAAGACCATTGAGGTACCCTGCCACGGCAGATCAGACAGCAGCAACAGCAGTGATGATGACCTCGAGGTTATGGACCAGCCCCCACACGTCTTACCTACCCGAGTTCAGCCACCTCGAGAGGCAAAAAAGAAGATAGCCTCCTCGTCTCCCAGCACCAAGCCAGCCCCTTCCGTCAAGGTCACTGCCCGCCGGCAGCTCCGCGTCAGCAGCAATAGCAGCGACGAAAGCTCCTCAACTTAAGTGCTTTTTCTTATATATTTGTTGTCTTTGCAGTTGTTTTATGTAACCCCCTTAACCCGGCCTAGACGATTGACCCGAATTAAGAAGTTTACACGGGGAAAACCAAAGTCAACCCGAAAGTCAACCTTGATTAACGACCCTTTTTTTCTTTTTAATCTTATCTAAATGCACATTAACCCTAGATATGTTCATAACAACAGCATGTTCAAAGATCACAGCAATCAGAACACATTTAGGGACTCGATTGCACAAAACATGAATCTAGGGACCAAAATGTAAATTCTGGAAATTATAAGGACTTAACCCACTTTTAAGTTACCATTATGAAATTAGTTATATTTCTTTCTTCTCTGTCAAATTTCAACTCAAACGGACATCTCAAACTCATTCAATTGCATAAACAAGATTCAGAACCAAAACGCAAAGATTTCAAAACATATAACCATCAATTTCAGTGCCCAACGGTCGAGTGTTCCGAAACAGGGAGGACCTGTTCCGAAACGCAGGACCGTTCCGAAACACGTTTCGATACAGGGCTCGGTAGTAGCATTTTCGTTCCGGAACGATTCCTCCCGTTTCGAAACGCCTAGGCCATTTCAGGCCCCCGTTCCGAAACGGTAGCACCCGTTCCTATACGGCCTGCCCAGACTTGCAGAATTTCGATGGTTTCTCACACAATTGACCCATCAAACATGCTCCAAAGGCAACCAAATTATATCAGCAAGACATTACATGCATAAGGAACATAATTGCATCAACCATACTCAAACATGGCATCAATTAAGCAAATCCCCAATTCTATAGACATGCATCCTATTTAGAAAACCATTCAAGCATCATAATACCCAACCAACTTCACAAAGGCCTATTACATGTTCCATCATCAACAACAACATAGGTTCCCCATTGCCAAATGCCAAAAGCTAATAGTGTAAAGAAACTTTCACCATACATGAGCTTAGTTCTTCACTTGGATTCTTGACCTCTTGCTGCCCTTATACGCACTTCAATGCTCTGCATTATTGGTTTAAGAAAAGAGAGAGAGCGTAAGCTAAAAGCTTAGTGAGGAATGCTCATTCAAAACAACTCAATAATGCATTTATAAAACACTTTTATAAACCTTAATTCAAAACAACCTTTATCCATGCACATAAGCATTTAAAACAAGCATTTAATGCTTCAAATTATTAACATGTCATATTGGCCACAAGTGATAATCATAATCTTTCCATTTCACAATACAATCAACATAAGATCCACACATGGACTTTTAACCACCATTGTGATCTTACAATTCACAAGGACCACACATGGACTTTTAACCACCATTGTGTCCTTAGCACAAGAATCACCCATGAACTTTTAACCACCATGGTGTTCTTACAATACACAAGGTCCACACAAGGACTTTTAACCACCTTGTGACCTTAACACAAGAAGCACCCATGGACTTTTAACCACCATGGTGTTCTTAAAATACACAAGGCTCACACAAGGACTTTTAACCACCTTTGTGACCTTAGCACAAGAATCAATCATGGACTTTTAACCACCATGTTGTTCTTAACACAAGAACCACCTATGGACTTTTAACCACCATAGTGTTCTTAACCTTTCTCGAAACATCACTTGCCAATAAGCATCATTTAACAACAATAGTCCACTGTTTTAAAGCATTTAACAAAGCCATTAATCATCATGCATCCTTATGCAACAAAACCACATTTTATCAAATGTTCAAAACAATGATCTCTTACCTTGAGCATCCTTCAACACATGGCTTATAAAACCAGCAAATAAACATGCTAAAGTATGCTTTCAAAACAGAATTTAAAACATGCAAACAATCACATTGCACTCAACCAACTCATGGTTCATCAACAAGAGAGTTTTTCCGAAAACTTACTCTTGAGCTTAGCAAAGTTGTTTAGACTTAAACTAAGCTCCCAAACCTTCAAAACATTGGTTTCAAAGCTGAAAACCAAAATCCACTCACCGATTCCGTTTCGCCACTTGCCGAACACCAATCAAGCTTCCGGATCAACACCACAAGGATCCGAAGATGTCTCTCCTGTTTTAAACACATCAAAACAGTAGATTAATGCACCATCATGCATTAATATCCTCAACCAAGACATCTAAACTCGCTGCTCACATCAACACTCAAATTTCGGCTACCAAACACAACCGAAATCACATCCAAACATCTCCACAACACTACCCAGCCAAGATCCATCAATTCCAAACATTCATAAACCTCAATTAACATCCAAAATGGATCTCATCACGTCCTTATACCTCCAGCTATAGCAGAACATCAAGATCACTCCAAAAACCACCAAAAACTTGAACAAAACTTAGGAAAATCAACCTATTCGGGATTGCATTGATTAAACCTCAATTTCTCATCAATTATACATCCATTTTACATCAAAAACACATCTCAAAACAATGCCCACTCAGATCATACGAATTTCATCAAAATTAAAGCAAATCTTGCATTTTAAAGCCAAGATCAAGAACTCAATTGCAAAACCTTTAATAAAACATAATTCAAGGATTGAGAACTTGGGAATTTCAGTAAAGAACTGAGAATTTAGAGGAGAAGGACGTTCATACCTCTAAACTTGAGTTTCTCCCTTTTTGGAACCAAGATTCTTGAAAATCCAATAAGCAAATGCTAAGGTTTTGTTGTAGAATTGATTAGAGATCAAATGAGGATTGAAATCTAATCTTTAGTTGTCAAAATCAGAGAGAATTTTGCTGGAGAAATGTGTTTGGGTTGAGAGAAAAGTTGAGAGAAAAGAAAATGGAAATTTAGAGAAAAGTTAGTTAAAATGCCAAAATATCTTTTCCCTCCTTTTACACTTAATTAAAAACCATTAATTAAATTGATTAATATTCAGAAAAATCTGGAGAAACTCTTTTGGGTAAATAGCTCCTTAAAGATTCAAAGTTTCAATCATTTTTAAAACAGTCACCCAGTTTTCAAAAATTACATTTTGGTCACTAACCCAAAATGTCACTCTTCCAAACCTCATTTTGTAAAATTGATTTCACCTTTCTCTTATATATAATAAAAGAGGATTTTAAGACATTCTTCCATATTTTTAATGTAATCCGAACTATGCTTTCCTAAATTCACCCTTATATATTCGAACCGCAACCCGACCGGTCCAGTCCAAACCCAAAACTTCTAAGCCCAAAATTGGGGTGTTACAACTCTCCCCCCTTAAGAGATTTCGTCCTCGAAATTTACCTGAAGGAAAGAGGTACGGAAACTGCTTCAACATGTCATCCTTCCGTTCCCACGTGGCTTCTTCAACACCACGATGTTTCCACAACACCTTTACCAACTCAATGGTCTTGCCTCGAAGAACCTTACTATCCGAATCCAGAATCTTCACCGGTTCCTCATCATAGGTCAAATCCGGATTCAATTCCACTTCTTCCACAAGCATCACATGTGAAGGATCCGATCTATACTTCCGAAGCATAGAAACATGAAACACATCATGGATCTTCTCCAACTCTTGCGGTAACCTCAACTTATACGCAACAGGACCCACACGCTCAACCACCTCGTATGGTCCAATGTACCTAGGGCTCAACTTACCCTTTCGGCCAAACCTCATCACCTTTTTCCAAGGCGAAACATTCAAAAACACACGGTCACCCACCGCATACTCAATCTCCTTACGCTTCAAATCCGCGTAAGACTTTTGCCGATCAGAAGCTGCCTTCAAGCGCTCACAAATGAGCTTCACCTTCTCAGTGGTTCCTTTCAACATAGCTGGCATCGAAACCAACTTCTGACCCGTTTCAGCCCAACACAGAGGAGTCCTACACTTCCTCCCGTACAAAGCTTCATAAGGTGCCATTTGAATACTCGCCTGATAACTATTATTATAGGCAAACTCCACCAAAGGCAAATGTTTTTCCCATGAGCCCTGGAACTCAATCACGCAGCACCTCAACATATCCTCCAAAACCTGGATAACACGCTCGGACTGACCATCCGACTGAGGATGATAAGATGTACTGAAATTCAACCGTGTACCCAAAGCTTGATTCAAACACTGCCAGAAACGCGATGTAAACCTCTGATCCCTATCCGACACAATCGACTTAGGCACACCATGCAGCCGCACAATCTCAGCAATGTACAGCTCCGCAAGCTTATCCAAAGAATACGTAGTATGCACAGGCAAGAAATGCGCACACTTCATCAAGCGATCCACAATCACCCACACCGAATTCTTCTTCGATGGCGACAAAGGTAAACCAGATACAAAATCCATGGTAATTATTTCCCACTTCCACTCAGGAATTCTCAACGGTTGCAACAACCCTGACGGAAACTGATGCTCAGCCTTAACTCGCTGACACACCATGCACTTGCTTACAAACTCAACAACATCCTTCTTTAGACCCACCCAATAGTACTCATCACGAAGATCACGGTACATCTTAGTACTACCAGGATGCATAGCAAAAGGACTACTATGACCTTCAGTCAGAATAGCACGCCTCAAATCAACATCATTGGGCACTACTATCCGACTCCCAAAACACAACACTCCATCATCACTAAAACAGAAATCCGAAGGCCTACCCTCCGCAATGTCCTGAACATGCGGTACCAAGGAATCATCCAACAACTGCTTTTCCTTGATCAACTGAACCAAAGATGGTTTCACTTGCAATTCAGCCACAAGACCACCATCACGCGAAATACTCAAACTGGCAAACATAGCCCACAACTCAACAGCTACCTTCCTACTCAAGGCATCCGCTACAACATTAGCTTTTCCAGGGTGATACTCAATCGTCAAATCATAATCCTTGAGCAACTCCACCCAATGTCGCTGCCAAAGATTCAACTCCTTCTGGGACATCAGATACTTCAAACTCTTGTGATCCGTGTACACAGTACACTTCTCACCATACAGATAATGTCTCCAGATTTTCAAAGCAAAAACTACCGCAGCCAACTCAATATCATGCGTAGGATAATTGCGCTCATGCACCTTCAACTGCTGTGATGCATAAGCCACCACCTTACCCTCCTGCATCAACACACATCCCAAACCAACATAGGACGCATCACTATACACCACAAACTCTTTCCCTGATTCAGGTTGAACCAAGATCGGAGCTTGCGTCAAAGCGGCCTTAAGCTTCTCAAAAGCCTGTGTTGAACTTATCTTGATTTTGATATAACTTAAAAGAAATTTTCAAAGGACTAATTTGTAAAAATTTGTAAAGTAATTTTTTAAGAAATAAATTTGTCAAAAACTCGATTTAAACTTGATAAAATGTTTTGAAAAAGTTCGACTTAATACCTATATCGAACTATACTTTTAAAAGTCGACAAATGCCCAAAATACATGTTTTTAGAGGAAAGTTTCGAAACTTCAACAAAGGTTTCGAAACCTCTCTGGGCAGATGCCCAAAAATTGAATATTTAAAGTAAAGTTTCGAAACCTTCATTTAGGTTTTGAAACCTTTCTGGGCAGATGGCTAAAAATTGAAGAACAGTTTCGAAACCTTTATGAAGGTTTCGAAACCTCTCTGGGCAGTAGCTACTGTTTTGAAACCCTAACAAAAGTTTCGAAACCTCTATAAAGGTTTCGAAACCTTGGCCCTGTAACGGCTAGTTTTTACAAATCCCTTCTTAAGGTTTCGAAACCTCTGGTAAAGGTTTCGAAACCTCTGTGCAGGTGAGCATTTATTGCTTGGTTTTAATGGCTCCCAACGGCTCCAAACTCCCTCCAAAGTCTCCCAACGGTTAGAAAAGATCAAGAGCATATAAAAGGGGTCTCCAAATAGTAATGAAGTAACAAGAAAGTCAATCCAAACTTCCAAGCAATCAAATTCCAATTTGTACTCAATTTTCAATCTTTCTTGTAAAACACTAGAGTGTTCTTCATTGTAATTCTTGTGCTAGTGTTTCTTTGGGTGTGTGAGAGAGCTTAAACTTTGCAAACACATTCCTAGTGAGGATTTCCTAGTTTGCTTATTTGTATTTGTTCTTTGGGAAAGGATTCAATAGACTTTGGGGTATAAGTCTATTGAATTATGTAAGGTTACTCCTTATCCTTAAAGGAAAGACAAATTAGTGAATTTGTGGAAAATCCTTAGTGTGGTCACTAAGGTAGTGGATGTAGACTCCAATTAGGGGAGTTGAACCACTCTAAATCTCTTTGCAATTTTTACCTTTGCAATTAGTGTCCACCATTCCTTCAAAAATCCAATTCACCCCCTCTTGGTTTTGTTCGATCGATTGCCACTCTCATCAATTGGTATCAGAGCTTGGCTCATTGGAAGGTCTTACAACCTCTTGAGAAGATCCAAGAAGTGTGCAATCATCTACAAGGTCATCCATGGCTTCCACCTCCACCGTTGAAGCTTGGGGCGATTCTCAACCCACCAACAAGCCTCCCTTCTTCAATGGAGTTAATTATGCTTATTGGAAGAACCGCATGAAGCTATTCATTCAAGCTTTTGATCTTGAAGCTTGGAAGATCATCATGAGTGGTTACACCGCACCAACTAGTAATATGGAGACATGGAGCAATGAAGAAAACAAGAGATTCTCCACAAATGCTAAGGCAATGTATCTCATATTTTGTGCCCTTGGCCCGGATGAGTATGGAAGGGTGTCATCTTGTTCCAATGCTAAAGAGATTTGGGACAAACTTGAAGTTACACATGAAGGAACAAATCAAGTGAAGGAGACCAAAATCGGGCTTCTCAATCTTAATTATGAAAACTTCAAGATGGACCCCGAGGAAGACATCAAAACCATGTCCGATCGATTCTCCGTGATTGTAAATGGTTTGAAGAGCTATGGTGAAGTGATCCCGGAAGATAAACTTGTGAGGAAGATGATCTACTCTCTTCCCGATTCATGGGATTCAAAGAAAACGACGATTATAGAAGCTAAGGACCTCAAGACTCTCAAGTTGGATGAGCTCATTGGTTCCTTGCTTACACATGAGATGATGTCAAAGGGCAAGGAAGAAAAGAAGAAGGAAGTGGAAAAGAAGAAATTTGGCATTGCTCTCAAAGCATCTAAAGAAGATATTGATTCTAGTGGAGATGATGAAGATAAAGAGATGGCTATGTTTGCCAAGAGATTCAAAAGATTCATGAGGTCCAACAAAGGAAGAAGATTTCAAAGAGAAGAGGGCTTCAAGAATGACAACAAAGTGAAAGATCCGATTGTTTGCTATGAGTGCAATAAACCGGGACATATCAAGTTCGATTGTCCTCAATGGAAGAAAAAGAGCTATGAGAAAAAGAAGCACAAGGCTCATGTAGCTACTTGGAGCGATGATGAATCATCCGATGAGGACGAGAATGAAGTAGCCAACTTGTGTCTCATGGCTATCGATGATGACTCTATGGTAACCTCTAATTCATCTTTTTCAATTGATTATACTTTTGATGAATTGCAAGAGGCTTATGATGAATTAGCTTTGGAGTTTGAAGAGTCAATTTTGAAAAATAGAAAAGTTATTTTAAAATTGAAAAATGAAAATGACTCTCTCTCTAAGTCTAATAAGGAATTTGAAAGTAAAATTGAGGAAATGCAAGTTAAAATAAAAGAATTTGAAAAGAAAAATCAAGATTTGCACAACTTACTTTCAAAGGTCCATGATGATCATCAAAAGGAGCTTGATGATCTTAAAGTTTCTTTCAATAAAGTTGGAACTAAAATTTTTGGAAAAGGTGAAAATTCAAGACCCAACTATGTTAGGAAGAACTTTAATGAGTATAGACAAAGAGTTCATCAAAGATCATTTAATAGGAAGATAATTAGAAGCATTTGGGTTCCAAAAGGACTCATTGCTAACAAAGAATATGATCTATTGTCTAAGTGGATACCAAAAGGGACTAAAATTATAGGAACTAACTCTTATGGACCCAAAAGAGTTTGGGTACCAAAACATGCATAGTTCCCTTTTTGTAGGTGTGTTGGAGCCATGATAAGCAAATTGAAGAAACTTGAAAGCTCTAGACACACTAAATGGAAGGACACTTGAAGAGAATAAAGCCTAATCAATCTATCTTGGCTCAAGTGGTAACATTTTTCTTTACATGCAATATTTACTCTTTCATGTTGCTTTATATATGGTTATTTGTTTTAAAGCATGTTTGAGGTTCCCCACATGTTGTTTGAATGCTTTTAGTAAGGGGGAGTTATGTTTTGCATGTTTGCTTAATTTTTGGCCCTATGTGTTTTTGTATGTCTTTTGGCCTCAAATATTAGCAATTTTGTGTGCTTACTTGTTTTTTTAATCATTTTATTAGTTAAGTGACATTAGTTAAGATTAGTCACTTTTGGTTCATTTTTGAACCTATTAAGGATCCAACTCTTAGCTTAAATTCATTGATCTTAGTTCAAAGGAGTCTTTAATATCAATAATAAACATAGTATTATTAGAATGCTTTTCGGAACTAAATTGAGGCAAAAATTTGACAAATTTTGTCAATTCTGACCTAAAGTTTCGAAACCTTCCCAAGGTTTCGAAACCTTCAGGGTTTCCCAGATTTTAAATGCTACTGGAAGTAAAAGTTTCGAAACTTTCTTGAAAAGTTTCGAAACCTTAGGCAGAACGTTTCGAAACCTTCCAAATGTGTCGAAACCTTCATTAAACCCTGGCAAATTCGGACGGGTTTTCAAGCTTAAAAACAAAATTCTTACAAACCCTAACTCATTATTTCAAACACCAATCGGCCAAACACCCAAAATTCTCTCAAATCCTCAAATCCTTGTCTCTCCATTGCAAGTTTTAATCAAGTTTTTGGGCTTACATCTTCATCTTCATCAATCTTTTGAGGTAAATTCTTCTTTAAATTTTCAATTTCTTCAAAATTTTTAGAATTTTAGGGTAATAAAAAATTTTTGGGAATTGATTTTTTTGAAAATTAGATTATTGTGGGTTGCTTAAATTGTTATATATATCTTGCTTTTGCAGAAGGTATCACCCAATCTTAATTAATCTCTTGTTTAAACTCCTTTAGATTTGTGCCCACAAAGTGTTTGATAAAATTCCCCAACCAAGTTTTTAAAGCCAAATTTTTTTTCTAATCATGCCTCCTAGAACAATCCTTCCTAGAACCAACCCTCCTAGAGCAAAACGTTCGCGTAATGAAATTGGTCAAAATTCCGGTTCCAATCCTAATCCTCAATTTGAGGATGTTTGCTTTAGAAATCCCGAATATCGTGATAGATATCATGATATTTATGAGTCTAAAAAGGTTAGAGAAGAGCGAACAATAGATTTTAATTTTCTTATGTCTCCGGAATTCAATTTTGATCTCTTTGAATTATTTGCCGAATGGGAATGGCTTGATTATCTAAATATCCCTCCTTATACCCATCGCAAGTTGGTTCGTGCATTTTTTGCAAATGCCGAATTCATCCGATCCCCTAGCGAGCGAAACTCTATTGTTGGTATCCGTTCTTATCTCATGGGTACCGAATTTGTTTTAACACCTCAAACTATTGCCGATCTTTTAGGTGTTCCACTAGATGGTAATTCCAATGAGAATGATGCTCACAATATTCCCGCTTTTCCGGATGATAGTCCCACCCACCTTCCTCTTAAGGAGCGTCTTTTCTTACTCCTTACTACATGGTTCTTTCGTCCCTCCGGCGGAAAAGCCACTAGTATGCGAGTAATTGACTATTGGTGGTTACGCCAATATCGTGATAGGACTCGTCCCGATATAGCTACCATCATTTTCCTCAACCTCATTAAAGTCATAAACAATCCCACTTCATTCTCTCTTTCCTTTGGGAATGTTCTTAGCCATATCTTTAGGAAGCTCAACATTGACAATGTAGCTATTTATCCTTTTTGCTATAACAAAAAGGGGGAGAAAATGCACTTTCAACAATTTGTTTTCTCAAAATTTGTAATCATGTCTTTAAAACTTATGTTTTTCAAAAATTACACAAGACATTTATTAAGGGGGAGCTTATGAAGGAGATTTGTAAGTTTGACAAATTATTCAAAAACAATTTTTTACAAAATGTTTTGTTATATCAAAAAGGGGGAGATTGTTGAACTTATCTTGATTTTGATATAACTTAAAAGAAATTTTCAAAGGACTAATTTGTAAAAATTTGTAAAGTAATTTTTTAAGAAATAAATTTGTCAAAAACTCGATTTAAACTTGATAAAATGTTTTGAAAAAGTTCGACTTAATACCTATATCGAACTATACTTTTAAAAGTCGACAAATGCCCAAAATACATGTTTTTAGAGGAAAGTTTCGAAACTTCAACAAAGGTTTCGAAACCTCTCTGGGCAGATGCCCAAAAATTGAATATTTAAAGTAAAGTTTCGAAACCTTCATTAAGGTTTCGAAACCTTTCTGGGCAGATGGCTAAAAATTGAAGAACAGTTTCGAAACCTTTATGAAGGGTTCGAAACCTCTCTAGGCAGTAGCTACTGTTTTTGAAACCCTAACAAAAGTTTCGAAACCTCTATAAAGGTTTCGAAACCTTGGCCCTATAAAGGCTAGTTTTTACAAATCCCTTCTTAAGGTTTCGAAACCTCTGGTAAAGGTTTCGAAACCTCTGTGCAGGTGAGCATTTATTGCTTGGTTTTAATGGCTCCCAACAGCTCCAAACTCCCTCCAAAGTCTCCCAACGGTTAGAAAAGATCAAGAGCATATAAAAGGGGTCTCCAAACAGTAATGAAGTAACAAGAAAGTCAATCCAAACTTCCAAACAATCAAATTCCAATTTGTACTCAATTTTCAATCTTTCTTGTAAAACACTAAAGTGTTCTTCATTGTAATTCTTGTGCTTGTGTTTCTTTGGGTGTGTGAGAGAGCTTAAACTTTGCAAACACATTCCTAGTGAGGATTTCCTAGTTTGCTTATTTGTATTTGTTCTTTGGGAAAGGATTCAATAGACTTTGGGGTATAAGTCTATTGAATTGTGTAAGGTTACTCCTTATCCTTAAAGGAAAGACAAATTAGTGAATTTGTAGAAAATCCTTAGTGTGGTCACTAAGGTAGTGGATGTAGACTCCAATTAGGGGAGTTGAACCACTCTAAATCTCTTTGCAATTTTTACCTTTGCAATTAGTGTCCACCATTCCTTCAAAAATCCAATTCACCCCCCTCTTGATTTTGTTTGATCGATTGCCACTCTCATCAGCCTGCTGTCTCGCTTCCGTCCACTCATACTTAACATCCTTCTGCAACAACTTTTTCAAAGGTGCAGCAATCTTCGAAAACCCATCCACAAACCTTCGGTAGTATCCTGCCAAACCAAGGAAACTACGAACTTCATGAACAGACTTAGGAACCTTCCAATTCATCACCGCCTCAATCTTCTGAGGATCAACACGAATCCCTTCAGCAGAAACCACATGACCAAGAAACACCACTTCTCTAAGCCAGAACTCACACTTGCTCAGCTTAGCATAAAGCTGATTCTCCAACAAAGCTTGCAGCACAATTCTCAGATGCCCTTCATGCTCCTCCTCAGTACGTGAGTACACGAGGATATCATCAATGAATACCACCACAAACTTATCCAGGTATTCATGAAATACACGATTCATCATGTCCATGAAAGCTGCAGGAGCATTTGTCAAACCAAACGGCATCACAAGGAACTCATAATGCCCATACCTCGTCCTGAAAGCTGTCTTTGGCACATCCACATCCTTCACCTTCAACTGGTAATACCCTAACCTTAAGTCAATCTTAGAGAACACAGCTGCTCCCCGAAATTGATCAAAAAGATCATCAATTCTCGGCAATGGATACCGATTCTTGATAGTCAACTTGTTAAGCTGACGGTAATCAATGCACATTCTCATAGTGCCATCCTTCTTCTTCACAAACAAGACCGGCGCACCCCAAGGTGACACACTCGGCCGAATGAAACCACGATCAAGCAACTCTTGCAATTGCGTCTTCAGCTCTTTCAACTCCTTAGGTGCCATTCGATAAGGAGTAATGGACACTGGAGTTGTGTTTTCATACAGCTCAATCCCAAACTCCACCTCACGATTAGGAGGCAATCCAGGCAACTCCTCCGGAAACACACCAGGAAACTCTCGCACAGTCCTGATATCTTGCACACGCAACTCCTTAGAGCTAGGATTCATCACAAAGGCTAGATAAGCTTCACAACCTTGCCTCAGCATCCGGCTCGCCTCCAATGTAGACACCACATTTGCAAGAAACTTCACATTCTCACCAACCACAACCACCTCATAATCATCCGCTAGTTTCAACGAAACTTGCTTATTCTCACAATCCACTACAGCACGATGCTCAACAAGCCAATCCATACCAAGGATTACATCAAAACCATATAAAGGCAATTCCATAAGATCAACATGAAAAACATGATCTTGCACAACCAAAGGACATCTTCTATAAAGCTTTCGAGTCACAACAGTCTCACCAAAAGAACTAGTGACACGCATACCAACATCCAAGGACTCAACAGGCAAACCAAGCAATTCAGCATGCTCACGCAAAATGTATGAGTGTGTAGATCCAGAATCAATCAAGGAAAGTAATGACAAGGATTGCAAAGTGAAAGTACCTGCAATCACATCCGCGTCATTCCTCCCCTCCCTCTGAGCAAACACTCTAGCCTGGCCACCACCCTCAGGCTGAACAGCTACAACAAGAGCCACATTCCTTCCACCATCCTCTCTACGCTGGAAGTTACCACGGCCGCGCCCACGACCTCTCTGTGGTGCAACAACTACAGGAGCACACCCTTGGCCACCAGCCAACATAGGACACTCTCTCCTCATGTGATCCGTAGATCCATAGTTCCAGCACGAATTACCAGCTGCCACAACAGGAGCTTGCACCTCCCTCACAGCTCGAGGACAATCACGTTTCATATGGCCACGCGATCCACATGTCCAACATGCGTTCGGTTCAGCTCTTGCCCTGCTTCCCTGAGCAGGCGCACCACCACCTCGCTTAGCCGAAGGCTGATACTTCTGATCACGTCCCCTCTTGTTCCGTCCACCACCGGAACTATACTCAGCAACTCGCTTACCAGCACCATAACCAGCACTTCTAGATGATAAACCCAAATTCATCTCAATGTCCTTTGCTCTCCCAACCAGCACATCAAAATCATTATACTCAGCAGCTAGCATATACGTCTTTACTTCCATCACCAAACCATAACGGAACCTTTCACACCTCTCCCGCTCATCAGGAACAAGTTCAGGTGCGTATTGACTGAGTCGGACAAACTGAACCTCGTACTCAGCTACATACATGCTCCCTTGAGTAAGAGACATGAATTCCCTCTTCTTTTCATCCAAGTACCTCACACCCAGATACCTTCTCTTGAAAATGTTTTGAAAGAACGTCCATGTCACATCAGCATCCTCCATTCCGGAGATAGTGGTTGTCCACCAAGTGTATGCATCGTCTTGCAACAATGATACCACACAGCCCAGCTTCTGCACATCAGAACAATTCATTTGTCCTAAGATTCTCTTGGTACTCTCCAACCAAGACTCAGAACCTTCAGTAGACAAACCCCTGAACTCAGTCCCTCCCAGACTGCGCAAACGCTTCAAAGGTAGTCTAACACCAGCATCACCTTGATGCCCAGCTCCTTGAGCTCCAGCTACCGCTGCTCGAAAAGCTCCAGCAATAGCTTGAATCAGCACTGTCATGTCAGGAACAGCTTGTCCCTGACCAGCTTCAGGTCCAGCAACCCCAGCTCCAGCTGCAACACCAGCTCCTTCGCCCCCAGCACCACCACCACCAGGCGGAGGAGGTAAATCCACCACATTTTCAGCATTCTCCTCATTCTCATTTTGAGCCATAGCTCGTGTATTAACCCTCAATTCTCTACGAGGTGCCATTCACTAAACAATGCAATCACAATGCAATAAACAAAGTCAGGCTCAGCAAGGTAAGCAATCCAAGTACTCAAGATCATTTCCAATTAAAAACAACATCATTTCATTAGCTTTGATTTGGCAATGGGTCCCCCTAACATGCTTCACCACAGCATACACCACAATTGTAACATACTTACAATTCACACAACATGCTTTCATTCAACAAGCATACAAAGCATACATACATTAATCACCCACATAACCATTCACAAATACTCGAGAACTCAGCTCTGATACCACCAAATGTAACCCTCTTAACCCGGCCTAGACGATTGACCCGAATTAAGAAGTTTACACGGGGAAAACCAAAGTCAACCCGAAAGTCAACCTTGATTAACGACCTTTTTTTTTCTTTTTAATCTTATCTAAATGCACATTAACCCTAGATATGTTCATAACAACAGCATGTTCAAAGATCACAGCAATCAGAACACATTTAGGGACTCGATTGCACAAAACATGAATCTAGGGACACAAATGTAAATTCTGGAAATTATAAGGACTTAACCCACTTTTAAGTTACCATTATGAAATTAGTCATATTTCTTGCTTCTCTGTCAAATTTCAACTCAAACGGACATCTCAAACTCATTCAATTGCATAAACAAGATTCAGGACCAAAACGCAAAGATTTCAAAACATATAACCATCAATTTCAGTGCCCAACGGTCGAGTGTTCCGAAACAGGGAGGACCTGTTCCGAAACGTGGGACCGTTCCGAAACACGTTTCGATACAGGGCTCGGCAGTAGCATTTTCGTTCCGGAACGGTTCCTCCCGTTTCGAAACGCCTAGGCCATTTCAGGCCCCCGTTTCGAAACGGTAGCACCCGTTCCGATACGGCCTGCCCAGACTTGCAGAATTTCGCTGGTTTCTCACACAATTGACCCATCAAACATGCTCCAAAGGCAACCAAATTATATCAGCAAGACATTACATGCATAAGGAACA
Source organism: Hibiscus trionum (assembly GCA_030270665.1). NCBI lineage: Eukaryota > Viridiplantae > Streptophyta > Magnoliopsida > Malvales > Malvaceae > Hibiscus > Hibiscus trionum. Next base: position 14,144,643 of record BSYR01000013.1, on the reverse strand, counting down.
TAATTGCATCAACCATACTCAAACATGGCATCAATTAAGCAAATCCCCAATTCTATAGACATGCATCCTATTTAGAAAACCATTCAAGCATCATAATACCCAACCAACTTCACAAAGGCCTATTACATGTTCCATCATCAACAACAACATAAAACCAACTTAGGGAGTCCAAAACATCTCCCAAAACAACAACATAGGTTCCCCATTGCCAAATGCCAAAAGCTAATAGTGTAAAGAAACTTTCACCATACATGAGCTTAGTTCTTCACTTGGATTCTTGACCTCTTGCTGCCCTTATACGCACTTCAATGCTCTGCATTATTGGTTTAAGAAAAGAGAGAGAGCGTAAGCTAAAAGCTTAGTGAGGAATGCTCATTCAAAACAACTCAATAATGCATTTATAAAACACTTTTATAAACCTTAATTCAAAACAACCTTTATCCATGCACATAAGCATTTAAAACAAGCATTTCATGCTTCAAATTATTAACATGTCATATTGGCCACAAGTGATAATCATAATCTTTCCATTTCACAATACAATCAACATAAGATCCACACATGGACTTTTAACCACCATTGTGATCTTACAATTCACAAGGACCACACATGGACTTTTAACCACCATTGTGTCCTTAGCACAAGAATCACCCATGGACTTTTAACCACCATGGTGTTCTTACAATACACAAGGTCCACACAAGGACTTTTAACCACCTTGTGACCTTAACACAAGAATCACCCATGGACTTTTAACCACCATGGTGTTCTTAAAATACACAAGGCTCACACAAGGACTTTTAACCACCTTTGTGACCTTAGCACAAGAATCAATCATGGACTTTTAACCACCATGTTGTTCTTAACACAAGAACCACCTATGGACTTTTAACCACCATAGTGTTCTTAACCTTTCTCGAAACATCACTTGCCAATAAGCATCATTTAACAACAATAGTCCACTGTTTTAAAGCATTTAACAAAGCCATTAATCATCATGCATCCTTATGCAACAAAACCACATTTTATCAAATGTTCAAAACAAGGATCTCTTACCTTGAGCATCCTTCAACACATGGCTTATAAAACCAGCAAATAAACATGCTAAAGTATGCTTTCAAAACAGAATTTAAAACATGCAAACAATCACATTGCACTCAACCAACTCATGGTTCATCAACAAGAGAGTTTTTCCGAAAACTTACTCTTGAGCTTAGCAAAGTTGTTTAGACTTAAACTAAGCTCCCAAACCTTCAAAACATTGGTTCCAAAGCTGAAAACCAAAATCCACTCACCGATTTCGTTTCGCCACTTGCCGAACACCAATCAAGCTTCCGGATCAACACCACAAGGATCCAAAGATGTCTCCCCTGTTTTAAACACATCAAAACAGTAGATTAATGCACCATCATGCATTAATATCCTCAACCAAGACATCTAAACTCGCTGCTCACATCAACACTCAAATTTCGGCTACCAAACACAACCGAAATCACATCCAAACATCTCCACAACACTACCCAGCCAAGATCCATCAATTCCAAACATTCATAAACCTCAATTAACATCCAAAATGGATCTCATCACGTCCTTATACCTCCAGCTATAGCAGAACATCAAGATCACTCCAAAAACCACCAAAAACTTAAACAAAACTTAGGAAAATCAACCTATTCGGGATTGCATTGATTAAACCTCAATTTCTCATCAATTATACATCCATTTTACATCAAAAACACATCTCAAAACAATGCCCACTCAGATCATACGAATTTCATCAAAATTAAAGCAAATCTTGCATTTTAAAGCCAAGATCAAGAACTCAATTGAAAAACCTTTAATAAAACATAATTCAAGGATTGAGAACTTGTGAATTTCAGTAAAGAACTGAGAATTTAGAGGAGAAGGACGTTCATACCTCTAAACTTGAGTTTCTCCCTTTTTGGAACCAAGATTCTTGAAAATCCAATAAGCAAATGCTAAGGTTTTGTTGTAGAATTGATTAGAGATCAAATGAGGATTGAAATATAATCTTTAGTTGTCAAAATCAGAGAGAATTTTGCTGGAGAAATGTGTTTGGGTTGAGAGAAAAGAAAATGGAAATTTAGAGAAAAGTTAGTTAAAATGCCAAAATATCTTTTCCCTCCTTTTACACTTAATTAAAAACCATTAATTAAATTGATTAATATTCAGAAAAATCTGGAGAAACTCTTTTGGGTAAATAGCTCCTTAAAGATTCAAAGTTTCAATCATTTTTAAAACAGTCACCCAGTTTTCAAAAATTACATTTTGGTCACTAACCCAAAATGTCACTTTTCCAAACCTCATTTTGTAAAATTGATTTCACCTTTCTCTTATATATAATAAAAGAGGATTTTAAGACATTCTTCCATATTTTTAATGCAATCCGAACTAGGCTTTCCTAAATTCACCCTTATATATTCGAACCACAACCCGACCGGTCCGGTCCAAACCCAAAACTTCTAAGCGGGCTTGAGAGTACTACACGCATCTTGGGTCAGATGGAGGGCTTAGACGCCCGTAAGTTGGGTTGCATTGTCTCCTTGCTTTAGGGGGACACATACACTTGATGGACCATTGTTACTTCGGGTATGGCCGAAGCGGATATCACGTGAGAGTATTTCAGAAATGCCTTTAAGAGGATGTATCTCGGGGTTCGGTATTTGGATGAGAAGAAGAGGGAGTTTATGTCATTAGTTCAGGGTAACAGGACCGTGTCAGAGTACGAGGTTCAGTTTGTGAGATTGAGCCAGTATGCACCAGAGTTGGTTCCTAGTGAGAGGGAATGGTGTGAGCGTTTCCGGTATGGGTTGACTAGAGATGTGAAGACCTACATGCTTGCCTCTGACTACACTGAGTTTGATGTCTTGGTCTCTAGGGCCAAGGATATAGAACAGAACTTAGGCTCCAGTGCTCGTACTAGTGGGTCCGATTCTGGGAAGAGACATGCGAATTGGGATAGAGACCATGCCAAGAGGCATAGGGATAAGAGGTATCAGCCCGATTCGAGGCATAGGGGTGGTAACTATGGCCAGGGCCAAGGAGATGTTGTACACACTCCGGAGTGCACTAGGTGCGGGAGATGGCACCAGGGCGAGTGTATGGGTATCTACAGAGCGTGTTGGAACTGTAGCTCCCGAGACCATTTGAGGAGTGACTGTCCACAAGCGGCTAGGGGTGGACCGGCTCCAGCTAGGGGTTTTGAGCATCAGAGAGGTCGTGGGCGCGGTCGTGGAAACTTTTAGCCGAGGAACGAGGGTCAGAGGAACTTAGCTCACGTAGTGGCAGTTCAGCTCGAGGGTGGAGGACCGGCTAGGATGTATGCACAGCGAAAGGATGGGAATGATACGGATGTCATCGCATGTAATTTCTCGTTACAGTCTTTGAGTTTTCTTTCTTTGATAGATTCGGGGTTGATACATTCTTACATTTTGGGTGAGCACGTAAGATCCTTAGGGTTACCATGTGAGTGGCTAGAGGTAGGTGTAAATGTTACTAGCTCTTTTGGTGATACAGTCGTAGTTAGGAAAATGTATTGGAGGTGTCCCTTGATGGTTCAGGGACACGTGTTTCCGGTTGATATGATGGAGTTACCGTTCTACGGTTTTGACGTGATTTTGGGCATGGATTGGCTCGTAGAGCATAAATCTGGTGTTGATTTTGAGACCAAGAGAGTCTCCTTGAAGCTTACAGATGATTTCGAGGTTGTGGTAGTTGGCGAGAACCTTAGGTGCTTGTCCAATGTTGTTTCTGCTTTGGAAGCTCAGAAGTTGTTGAATTCAGGTTGTCAGGCTTATTTGGCTTATGTGATGAATCTGAATATGAGTGAGGTTAGACCACAAGACATCATAACAATTTGTGATTTTCTGAGTGTTTTTCTGAAAGAGTTGTTGGGTTTGCCTCCAGATAGAGTTGTTGAGTTTGCTATTGAGATGCATTTCGATTCTGCACCAGTGTCTATTGCTCCGTATAGAATGGCACCGAAAGAGTTGAAAGAGTTGAAGACACAGCTTCAGGAGTTGTTCGATAGAGGTTTCATTAGACCTAGTATTTCTCCGTGGGGTGCTCCGGTCTTGTTTGTGAAAAAGAAAGACGGTAGCATGAGGATGTGTATAGATTATAGGCAATTGAACAAGGTGATAGTGAAGAACAAGTACCCTTTGCCTAGGATAGATGACTTGCTTGATCATTTGAGAGGTGCTCCAGTGTTTTCGAAAATTGATTTGAGGTCTGGATACTATCAGTTGAAGGTGAAAGATGTGGATATACCGAAGACAGCCTTCCGTACACGTTATGGGTAGTATGAGTTCTTGGTGATGCCTTTCGGGTTGACTAACGCTCCAGCAGCTTTCATGGATATGATGAACCGTGTGCTTCACGAGTTTTTGGACATGTTTGGGGTAGTGTTCATAGATGACATCTTAGTATACTCTAGGACCGAGGAGGAGCATGATGAGCATTTGCGGTTAGTGCTTCAGACTCTGCTTAAGAATCAGTTGTATGCCAAGCTAAGCAAATGTGAGTTTTTGAATAGGGAGGTAGTCTTCCTAGGTCACGTGATCTCGGCTAAGGGGATTAGTGTGGATCCCAAGAAGATAGAAGCCATAGTGAGTTGTAAACAACCGAAGTCAGTGACAGAAATCTGTAGTTTCCTAGGCTTGGCGGGATATTGTAGAAGTTTCGGGAGGCAAGTGGGCAAGGGAGGAGCTTTTCGGAGTTCTCAAGTAGCTCATGTATGGTTTAAGTCTTTATAATAATGCCTAGACAATGGGGGTACTAGACTTGTTCGGAGTTGGTGCCAAACTCCTTATTTTTGATTTTGTTGATGTTCTAGCATGTTGAGTGGTGATACTATGTTGAGTATGTTATGCTTCTATGTCGTGGATTGTAAACCATGTTTATTTTGTTGCTTAAATGCCTTGTGTTTGAAGGCTTAGGACCATAATCCATTAATGTTATGTGTGTTTATTAAAGGCATATAAGCTTGATATGAATGTATTTTGGTGAATGCTTGAATTCCTTTATGAATGGCTTTTTATGTATGTTAAGTGTTCGGACATGTTTGTAGTAGGGTGTATGCCTCTAGAGTATGTACATGCACGTTGTATCTTGATTCTTGATGTTTGAGGCATGTTGGGGACGTTTGGAGATGCTTAGAACCGTTTTTGGAAACACACATACTGCACGCGTTTCGGAACGAGTAAGGTTGTTTTGGAACGGGTGTGGTTCTAGGGATACCTGTATCGGAACGCGTTCCGGTACGGTTTGGCTACTGTGAACCCATGTTCCGACACGCGTACCGAAACGGTTTGGCTACTCTGAGGGCCTATTCCGAAACGTGTTTCGGAACGTCTAGGCAAAAAAGGACATTGTACCGAAACGGGGTGGGCCGTATCAGTACGGGTAGTCTGGCTTTTAAAACTGGGACCGTGTATCAAAACGGGCAAGCCTGTTTTGAAACACAGGCCTGCAATTTGGGTTTTGGCATCTTTTGAAGGTCTTCAAGTGTTGGGCTTGGGTCCGGGTTGTTGTGTGCTTTCTTGTGAGCCTTGTTTGTAGTCTTTTATGCTTGATTTGGGCGCGTACGTAAGAAAATGGACTGACTTGAATACATAGTAAATTTAAATTAACTTACGTCTCGTCTGCTTAGTCTCGTCTTTGTTTATCCGCTGTCGTTTCACACATAGGATTTAATGATCCATTTAGACAAGATAATTGAAGAACTTTTCTAGGGTTGCTAACCGAAGGGGAGCCTTAACGGGTTTCACTTCGGTTTTCCCCGTGTGACCTGCTCGGACCGGTCAGTCGTCCAGACCGGGACGAGGGGGTTACAATACTAGAAACATAAACATATCCAAAATAGAGGAGTTTGATCACCAACTCCTTAACATACAAATCTAGCAATCTCATTGTCTAAGTGCTATTACAAAACATAAACCATACTTTGAGCTACCCGAGAACTTCGAGAAACTCCTCCCTTGCCCACTAGCCTCCCAAGCCACTAACGATCTGCATTGTTGGAAAAGAAGAGAGCGTAAGCTTAAAGATTAGTGAGTGGAGCTCTAAAACACAACAACAATGCAGTTTTAAAACATAAATCTTAGATTTATGGTGAAATCATTTAGGGGAAAGATGTAATGAAACACAATCATAACAACACATGGTATGCACATGCATAACCAATACCCGGTGGGACTACACATCACTGTTCACAACAACTAGTAGTTTTCTGATGGGACTACACATCATTGTACTCTTCTACTAGTTACTACCGGTGGGACTACACATCACCGTAGCAACGACAACCATCACGTGAGACTCGACACCAACAACCGACTACACAACAATATTAAACGGAGAGTAAAAGCAATCTAAAACACACCACAACACACATAAACGAGAATACCCAAAATCAACCAAACAAGTGGGAGTAGATGAACTTACACTCGGGTCTAGGTTAGTCTCTAAGACTCCACCCAAACCCCCAACAACCTTCATTGAACGCATTTAAAGTCTCAAAATAGTATTCACTCACCGATTAAGCCCAACGAAAGCTGAAACACCGGTCTCACGCCTCCGTAGTATCCAGTATCGCGCCCAAAGTACCTGAACCCGATTCCTCTGTTTTAAGCAACCCAAAACAAACTATTAGGACACCAATACACTTGTAACCAGCAATAACCCGGAAACTCAATCTTGCAACCAAAACACATCGATTCGAACCTAAATTTCATCCAAACTTCACCATTTTGTTCTAAACAAACCCCACACTGAAATCATCCATTTCAAACATCAAAACACATCCAAAATCATCTAGAAACATTCCCCAACATCAAAGGAACCACCAGTCACGTTTTCAACCCAAAAACTCAACCTTTTCAACCTAAAAATCTCATTTTATACCCATTTCGGGTTTCCCACTATTTGCCATCTTTTTAACATTTTTAAGACACCTAAGTATGATTAAAAACACCCTTAAACATTACATTAGAAAACTCACACGAAAATCCATCCATTTCACCATTTTTCAAAATCAAAGCTTTTTGAAATAACCCCACAATAATGGATTTTTAAGAAAAATCTATCTAGTGACAGCTTAAGGGAAGAAAAATTAAAACAATGAGAGGCTTACCTTGGAAAACTTGCTTGAAAGAGGGATTGGGAAATGGAATAGTGGTTTTAGGGTTTAAGAGAGGTTTTGGTGGAAAGGGGTGTTTGAAGAAGATGACACTTTTGTTCTTCTTTTCAAACATTTTCCTTTTCTTCCTTTATTCTTTTTACTCAATCATCATCTACAATTTTCATTAATGGCATTTTTGTACATAAAGGCAACTTTTATAAAATCATCATTTTAAATCTAATTTTAATCCAGACTAATCCTAGATCAACACCGATAAACTCCTGGGCCCTAAACCGGGGCGTTACATCGGGCTTCCAGAAGTGGCTATGGAACCAAACCAGCAGTAGCTGCGCACAACCGATGAGCCTTCCATCGCCTCCTTTTTTGCATGCACTAAGGGACCTGAAAGTTTCAACTAGGATTGCTAGAACATGGGTAACACCATTCTCAAGACGGTTGAACAAGTTCATGGTAGCATCATCAATGTATCCCAAAGCTTTAAGAAAGATAACCAAACCGTATAGGCTTAAAGAAAACATGTTGACCTGCTTGTCTTGCTTGGGCTAACTCTGGATCAAGTCTCGTATGAATCTCCAGACGATGCACTGGATTTCTTTTAAGTGTGCAAAAGTCCTATATTTATGCCCTAGTTTAGCTCAATTATTGTTGTTCTTAAGTATAGTTTAGTTACATTTATTAGGAAAACATACATAAAACTGCATAGATTAGATTTTTGCCTTATTTGATGAACTTAATTGTTTTCATATATAAGATACTACTCAGGTGTGTGTTCTCTCTGTGCGTACCCGCCCGGACAGACGCCGCCGAGGCAACATAAAGAGTAGAAGAAGAGAAGCTAGAAACTGGTGGAGGAAGCTGTTGGACCATCTGAAAAGCTGATCGAGGAGGAGAGGCCCAGAATGAAGAGATGTACCAACCCCTGCTCACCAACCCAGACCTCTTCTGAGGCAGTCAATAGTATGCCGCCGAGGCAGCAACTTGAGGAAGGGTGGAAATATGCAAAGTGGTATGCGACTGAAAGAGCTCATCAAGCCCAACTTTTGGAGACCACTTGCACGTGCATTGGAGCCCAAGAGACAAAGAAAAGCCATGGTCAAAGTCAAGGTGGAAAAAGTCAAACGAGAATCTAGGAAGAATTAATATTAGATTTGTTCTTTTAATGAGTTGTAATTATATTCTAACTAGTATTCCTGCCCTAAACCGACTTAGACCTAGGCTTCTCCCCTATAAATGTAATTGACTTGAAGGAGAGAAAAACATAATTGAGATTAGAGAGAAAACTTCTTCTTGTCGAAAAACCCTAGTGCTGCCATCTTCCATTATGTTCTAAACCTTCCTTAGGGCTAAGGGTTGGTTGTGTAGTAGTTGTTAGAGTTTTGCTTGTACTTGTTTAGGTTTCAGGTTTTGCAATAAAATTCAAGGTTTGTTTACTCTTGGTTCTTCATTGTTGCAATCCTTATCAGGAGAGAAGAGAGTAGCAATCTATTTGTTCAATATCGAGAGAGTTGAACTCACGAAATGAGTAAACACGGTTTTATCCAACCATATTGTAAAGCTACTTCATCTTACGGATAAGTTAGAAGTTCGACGGCTAAGAGAGGCTTCCTAATCGGTTGGTGTTCATCCTTAGATTCATGCCGGGAGGTATTATCCAAGATGTGTTCGCCAATAGTACTTCAAGCTTAGGCATAAGAGGAAGTCATTGAAGGGAGCCTTGCCGAACCTTGAGCTATCACTTAAATGCCCAGGCAGTCACATTGGTCTCTACCGAGGCATACTGGTGGGCAGCTGTCGAAAGTTGTTGAGTCGATCTGCAAAACTGTGCTGAGACAGTGCATCAAATCTCCACACTATGAAGCATTCCAATACCGGCTCATTCTCTCACTCTGAATTCTCAATTTTACTTTATTTGCTTTACTTTTAGTTTTAATCAAACCAACTCTCAATATTTGTGTTTTTACTTTTTACTTGTGCAGAAAAGTGAATCCTGAAGGTTGTCACAATCCCTGTGGAGATGATATCTTAAATACTATAACTTGGTACCATGTATACTTGCACGCAATTTGCGCATCACCTTTGCACGCAACAAGTTTTTGGCGCCGCTGCCGAGAATTGGCGTACAACTTTTTGTTTTTGTTTTTCTGCACTTTTTATTTTTCTGTTCAACCCCTTGGTTTTCTTTGGTTTATGACCAGAGCGAACCAAAAATCACCCTTGCGAGACTATGATCCAGAGGATGAACATACTGCACGCAGACTTTATAACACCCCAAAATCCGGTCTAGTCGGAATTCATTTCCGATGATCGGAAATTCTACTTTGATGAAGCTTAAAGATTTCACCGACTAGTTTAATTATTGTTATCGAACCCTAACTAGACTTTAAACATCAGATTTGAATCCTATTAAGTAATATTGAGCTTTCAGTGACTAAAATGGAAGAAAGGTGAGTTGGAAGGAAAAATTATAGTAGTATGAAAAGTGAGGGGCTAACCTTGCGATTAGCCCCCTTGAATTAAACCCTCCACTTACGTGTAGTTACCTGATGAAATTCCTTCAAATGAAGGAAAGCTTTGAATTGAAAAATAGAAAACTAAGAATGTAAAGAAAGCTTACCCGAGATCATCTCTAAGCTAGCACCTCTCTCTCTTCATCATCTTCTTCACCTAAGCACACACCTCCATTGATAGAAATCCAAGCTTGTAATTTATTCACTTTAACGATACCGAAACGTTGTTATCGATTGGGTAAGCTATATTCCTTATTCAAATAATGGATTCCATGGATATTTTGGGTGTAATCTAAGCTAGGGTTTTGACTATCCATGATACAAGGGTGTTGTTGAAGAAAACAACATTCCTCGTTCATTCGCGGATCTAGGATAATAGCAAGTTTTTCTCTGCAATAGAAACAAACATGATGTTGAAGTTAGATATTTTAAATAGTAAAAAAATGAAAAAAAAAATCAGAATTGGGAGAGAAGAAAGTTGCAGAAATTTTTAGGATAATTTGAACGACGAAGATGAAATTCTTCAAGCATTCAACAACGGTAGCAACGTTCTTGGAATTTGACACGATGAACTCGAAAGAACCTGCATAATCTGTTATGCAAACCCAAATCGAAACTGTTCTTCGTAGTCGGAAAAGGTGAACAAACTCCAAGGAAGAACTCGAACAATCTGTTGAACGAACCCGAACCTTATCTTGAATTTGCTCGAATACGGACTTGGACCCTTCAATTATCGAACAATTGAGAACCCGAAGTATCAAAGAAAAAGTTCTAAAAAAAACCAAATTTGAGAGAAATCTCACAAACAAATTTATTCATTCAAGTGTGTAACCCTTTCAATGTTGCATGCGGGTTACATATATAGGGGTGAGGGAAGTTGGCCGAATTCTATCTTGTGGCTGCTATTTGGCCATTAAAAATTAAAGTTTTAAACTACAAATAATTCCCTAGGCAGATTCAATTTCGGCCATACATTCAAAGGCACTTGGGCGCCACTTTACATATGAAACATGTGCCAATTTGTTTGAAACTCAAACAATAACCTCCTTGGTGCTTATCCACTCGACTGCATGTATATCCACACGTGTCCTTGTAGATGGTCTGGTGCACATGGTCTGCCCATGTCAATGTTGCATGCACGAATTGCCAAAGAAATCATAATTGTTGAAGTGAAATGGCACGCTGCATGTGCTTTGTAATTTTTGTGTTTGAAATTCCCCTCTCAACATGCTGAAATTCAAATGCCATGGCTGCTCTAAATTCCACGTGCAAGGGCTGCAAACATATATAAAAAAACATTATAAAAACATTATTAGAAATGCCATGGCTGCTCTAAATTCCACGTGCAAGGGCTGCACACATATATAAAAAAAACATTATAAAAACATTATTAGAAATGACATGCATTCATTACCAAATTTCACGCACACATATAGAAACAAACATTATTCCACACACATATATATATATATATATATATATCATATTATATACATATTTAAATATACCTAATAAGTAATATAACCTAAACATGTCACATATCAATATGAACACATTAAAAGGCTTACTATCTAAGGCACAAACATTATCAAATGATTCTGAAATATTAGCACAAGTAAGGAAAAAAGCTTCCCTGAAACGTTGCGCCCGAGATCGCGTAGTTGGTCCTAACGGTAAGACCTCCAGATCAGCATCAAGCGCTGGTGAATATGTGCTCACATCATCCCCCCCTTCTTGAAAAGGATTTGTCCTCAAATCTGTAGAATCACCATAGGGGTTAAGTCAGAAACATTAAATGTGGCACTTACATTGTATTCTCCGGGTAGATCTAACTTGTAGGCGTTGTCATTCACTTTCTCCAACACCTGAAAAGGACCATCTCCTCGCGATAACAGCTTGGACCGCCTTTGGGCTGGAAATCGTTCCTTTCGAAAATGAACCCAAACCCAATCACCAACATCGAAGGTGACTCGCTTTCTTCCCTTGTTTGCTTGCTTTTCGTACTGCTGAGTCCTCCGCTCTAGGTTCTCCTTAACTTGTTGATGTAAACGCTTCACATAATCTGCTCTCGCTTTTCCGTCCTTGCTTATCACCTGTTCTTGTGGCAAAGGCAACAAATCTAGAGGCGTAATAGGATTAAAACCATAAACAACCTCAAACTGTGACATTTTCGTAGAAGAATGTATAGCATGATTATAAGTGAATTCAACATGTGGCAAACAATCTTCCCAAGTCTTAATATTCTTTTTAATGATGGAACGAAGTAAAGTAGATAAAACCCTGTTAACAACTTCAGTTTGTCCATCAGTCTGGAGATGGCAAGTAGTAGAAAACATAAGTTTCGTACCTAATTTGCTCCAAAGAGTCCTCCAGAAGTGACTCAAAAACTTCACATCCCTATCAGAAACAATTGACCTAGGAATACCATGTAAACGTACAACATCCCTAAAGAATAAGTTAGCCACATTAACAGCATCATCAGTCTTATGGCAAGCAATAAAATGTGCCATTTTCGAGAACCTGTCAACCACAACAAATACACTATCTCTACCATTTCTAGTTCGAGGCAATCCCAAAACAAAATCCATCGAAATATCAGTCCAAGGGGAATCAGAAATAGGTAAAGGTAAGTACATACCATGTGGTGAAACCTTCGACTTTGCCTTCCTACACGTCACACAACGTTCACAATACCTTTCAACGTCTTTGCGCATCTTTGGCCAAAACATATGCTCTTTCAGTGTGTGTAACGTTTTAGTGACACCAAAATGACCCATCAATCCACCTTCATGTGCTTCACGTATCAGAATATCACGCATCGAACCCTGTGGAATGCATATCCTGTTTTCTTTGAAAAGATAGTCATCATGCCTGTAAAACTTTCCATCTGCACCTTTCGAACAAGCATTAAACGTATCTCTAAAATCAGGATCATCAGGGTATAAATCACGAATATATGCAAAACCAATCAGATGTGAATCAAGATAACTCAAAAGTGCATACCTACGTGACAATGCATCAGCAACAACATTTTCTTTCCCTTTCTTGTAACGAATGACATAAGGAAAAGATTCTACGAATTCAACCCACTTAGCATGTCGTTTATTCAATTTATGCTGACCTGTGATGTAACGTAAAGCCTCGTGGTCGGTGTGGATCACAAACTCCTTAGGCAACAAATAATGTTGCCATGTCTCCAATGCCTGAATCAATGCATACATCTCTTTATCATAAACCGGATAGTTCAATGTAGCACCACTCAATTTCTCACTAAAGTAAGCAATGGGCCTCTTTTCCTGCATCAAAACAGCACCTATACCAATTCCAGAAGCATCACATTCAATTTCAAACATTTTATCAAAATCAGGTAATGCTAACACAGGTGCTCTAGTCAAACAATCTTTAATTTTCAAAAAGGCATCTTCTTGTTCTTTACCCCATGAGAAGACTGAATTCTTCTTTATAATCTCGGTTAAGGGGGCGATAATAGAACTGAAGTTAGGTACAAACCGTCGATAAAAACTCACTAAACCATGAAACGGTCTAACCTGAGTAATCGATGTCGGTCGTGGCCATTCCTAAATCGCCTTTATCTTCTCAGGATCAACTTCAACTCCCTGAGAACTAACAATGTAACCAAGAAATGTGAGTTTTTCAGTACAAAATACACACTTCTCTATGTTACCAAACAATCTTTCTTCTCGCAAAACCTGCAGAACAGCTCGCAAATGTTCTACGTGATCCTGTAAAGACTTGCTATAGATCAAGATATCATCAAAGTATACAACACAGAATTTACCAATGAAAGATCGCAGAACATGATTCATCAAACGCATAAAAGTACTAGGTGCATTAGTTAAACCAAAAGGCATTACTAACCATTCGTACAAACCTAGCTTTGTCTTGAAGGCTGTTTTCCACTCATCGCCTTCTCTCATGCGAATCTGATGATAACCACTTCTCAAATCAATTTTGGAGAAGATGACGGCTCCGCAAAGCTCGTCCAACATGTCATCAAGTCTTGGAATGGGATGACGATATTTAATCGTGATCTGGTTCACAGCTCGACAATCTACGCACATCCTCCAAGAACCATCTTTCTTCGGCACTAACAGCACCGGAACAGCACACGAACTCAAGCTCTCTCGAATGTAACCCTTGTCCATCAACTCGGTAATTTGTCTTTGAAGCTCTTTCGTCTCTTCAGGGTTGGTTCGATAAGCTGGCCGGTTCGGAATAGTAGCACCTGGAATGAAATCAATCTGGTGCTCAATGCCTGGAAGAGGTGGCAATCCCTTCGGTGTTTCAGCTGGAAACACGTCCTCAAACTCCTGCAAAAGTGTCAAAATCGATGAAGGTAGATCAGTAGGAAAATCTGTCAATAAACAATAATCTTTAAATATCAAAATAAGAACATATTGTTGAGAGGAAAGACATTTCCTGATTTCGCTACTGCTCGCATACACGGACATCTTCTTCTTCTCTTTTGCAGTCTCTTTACTCTTTTTCAAGCTTGCCTGATCTTCAAACACTTGACTCGATGTTAAAGGAGCCAAAGTGATTTTCTTACCTGCATGCATAAAAGAGTAACGATTTGTATAACCATCATGCATTACCTTCTTGTCATACTGCCAAGGGCGTCCCAAAAGAAGGTGAGTAGCATCCATTGTCACAACATCACAAAGGACCTCGTCCTTGTAGTTTCCAATTGAAAATGGTACCATAGCCTGTCTGGTCACTTTAAGCTCACCACCATCATTCAACCATTGTAACTTATATGAATGAGGATGCTTTGTCGTTTTCAGACCTAACCTGTCAACCATCACTGAACTGGCAACATTAGTACAACTACCGCTATCAATAATCACAACACATACATTGTCTTGCACCTTGCATCGTGTGTGAAAGATATTCTCACGCTGTAGATCATCTGGTACCTGTTGCACGTTCAGACTTCTTTTAATAACCAAAAGTTCCATTACCTTACCATATTCAGGAACCTCTAGGTCAGTCTCATCTTCCTCTTCAGTAGGGACATCATGCACTTCCTCCTCGGAATCTGACTCAATCTCACCATCATCTCGCATCAACATAACCCTCAGGTTAGGACATTGACTAGCAACATGTCCTCTTCCAAGGCACTTGAAACACTGGATATCTCGCGATTGTTCTTTTACCACCACATGCTGTTTGCCACGCCCATTATCAGCAACGGGAGGCTTTGGTGTGCTGGATTTGCCTTGCTCTCGAATCCGAAGTGGCGTTTGTGGTGCTTGTTTCCTGAAATTGTTAGGAGTATATAATGGATTTGAAAAAGATTTAAATGAAGGGTTACCTCGATTTGAAGACTTCCTGCGCTGCTGTCGTTCAATCTTTATTGTCATCTGCACCATGTCATCAACCTCGACATAATGCTGTAAATCAACAGCGTTGGCAATCTCGGTGTTCAACCCTGCTAGAAAACGTGCCATGGTAGCTTCTCGATCTTCCTCGATATTTGCACGCATCATAGCCATTTCCATATCCTTGAAATAATCCTCAACGCTCCTATTTCCCTGTTTCAAATTTTGCAACTTTTGAAACAAATCACGATGATAGTGAATAGGAACAAACCTTTAACTCATTAGTCGCTTCATCTCGATCCATGTTGCAACTGGATCATCACCAGTACGTCTACGACTAAGCAGTAACTGGTCCCACCATATCAAGGCATAATCAACAAACTCTGTTGCTGCTAATCGAACCTTCTTCTGTTCCGAGTAATTATAACACTCGAAAATGTGCTCCACTTTGCTTTCCCAAGCCAAGTATGCATCAGGATCTGAGCGTCCCTGAAAAGAAGGAATAGCAACCTTAATGTTAGTCAAATTATCGTCTACCTGTTGCACACGTCCTTGTCTAGGAATATGCTGCCTCAGTGACCGTTCGTCTTCATTTTCGTTCAATACATCATTAACAGAGTTGGATCCTCCATCAAACATATCCATCCTCGACTGTAATGGCTCTAAGGAGGTAGCCACTACTCGTTGCATCATTCTCTCTAAGGCTTGCATTTGAGGAATCAGTGGATCCTGTTCAACCGTGTGATCATCGGAACCTGTCATAATTAACAACAAAAACAAACAAACAAACTGGTTAAAGGTTAGAAAAAAAGTAGTCCTCACCAATCACACAACAAAAATCCTCACTAGTCACTCCAAAGAATTTGCACTCAAGAAAATAAGGAATTAACACTCAGCACTCGTGTTTCACTCGGGAGAATACTCGAATGGCTCTTTTTGCCTCCCCTTCTGTTCTCACACGCTCTGTTTGCCTTTTCCCTCAATCTCTCGTACTTAGTTCTTTAAAGGAACTGATTCCGATGTTCAGATTCTGCAAGTGTTGTCAAATTGAAAGAAAACAACGGGTGATGGGTGAATATTGTTAGAACAAAGATAAGGGTTAGGAGAAAAGAAATAAAAAAAATGAAAGTTGAGAATTGGGCTGAAAGAAAAAAAAGATAACAATATGAAATGAAAGAAAAGATGCTAAAATAACAAGAATTTAGCAACTTACGCAGTAGAAATGCTTACCACCATCCTATCTCCGGAACAAACAAGAAAAGTTGATTTCGGGTGATTACAAAGCATTTCAAGGTAAGATAGACACATCCTTCATCATTTCACGTCCAAACAGCACATATTAACACAAAATACCCCAGATTTTTGAAACTGATTTTTTGAATATTTTTTTCAATTTTTTCGAATTTTTTTTCTGACTTTGACTTTTTGGTCAAACTTTAAATTTAGACTTTTTTTCAGAATTTTTTTTTCCGAATTTTTTATTTATTTTTGTATATATATATATTTTTTTATGTCTGGTAGTGCAGAAAGTGCTAAAATCCGACCAAAGCTCTGATACCATATGATACAAGGGTGTTGTTGAAGAAAACAACATTCCTCGTTCATTCGCGGATCTAGGATAATAGCAAGTATTTCTCTGCAATAGAAACAAACAAGATGTTGAAGTTAGATATTTTAAATAGTAAAAAATTGAAAAAAAAAATTCAGAATTGGGAGAGAAGAAAGTTGCAGAAATTTTTAGGATAATTTGAACGACGGATATGAAATTCTTCAAGCATTCAACAACGGTAGCAACGTTCTTGGAATTTGACACGATGAACTCGAAAGAACCTGCATAATCTGTTATGCAAACCCGAATCGAAACTGTTCTTCGTAGTCGGAAAAGGTGAACAAACTCCAAGGAAGAACTCGAACAATCTGTTGAACGAACCCGAACCTTATCTTGAATTTGCTCGAATACGGACTTGGACCCTTCAATTATCGAACAATTGAGAACCCGAAGTATCAAAGAAAAAGTTCTAAAAAGAACCAAATTTGAGAGAAAATCTCACAAACAAATTTATTCAATCAAGTGTCTAACCCTTTCAATGTTGCATGCGGGTTACATATATAGGGGTGAGGGAAGTTGGCCGAATTCTATCTTGTGGCTGCTATTTGGCCATTAAAAATTAAAGTTTTAAACTACAAATAATTCCCTAGGCAGATTCAATTTCGGCCATACATTCAAAGGCACTTAGGCGCCACTTTGCATATGAAACATGTGCCAATTTGTTTGAAACTCAAACAATAACCTCCTTGGTGCTTATCCACTCGGCTGCATGTATATCCACACGTGTCCTTGTAGATGGTCTGGTGCACATGGTCTGCCCATGTCAATGTTGCATGCACGAATTGCCAAAGAAATCATAATTGTTGAAGTGAAATGGCACGCTGCATGTGCTTTGTAATTTTTGTGTTTGAAATTCCCCTCTCAACATGCTGAAATTCAAATGACATGGCTGCTCTAAATTCCACGTGCAAGGGCTGCAAACATATATAAAAAACATTATAAAAACATTATTAGAAATGACATGGCTGCTCTAAATTCCACGTGCAAGGGCTGCACACATATATAAAAAAACATTATAAAAACATTATTAGAAATGACATGCTTTCATTACCAAATTTCACGCACACACATATAGAAACAAACATTATTCCACACATATATATAGATATCATATTATATACATATTTAAATATACCTAATAAGTAATATAACCTAAACATGTCACATATCAATATGCAACACATTAAAAGGCTTACTATCTAAGGCACAAATATTATCAAATGATTCTGAAATGTTAGCACAAGTAAGGAAAAAAGCTTCCCTGAAACGTTGCGCCCGAGATCGCATAATTGGTCCTAACGGTACGACCTCCGGATCATCATCAAGCGCTGGTGAATATGTGCTCACATCAATCCATGGATATCTCCTTGTTGCCATCTTTATTGAAGTTGGATATTGATTTCGATATCCCTATGTTGATTTTAATGTCGAAACATCAATTCTAATAAGTTTCCTATTAATCTTTCTAGCTCAAGAAGGGGAGAAAGAGGTATCACCATCTCCATCACAAGCTAGGAATAAAGGAATCGCTATCCGAGAGCCTTGAAGCTTTGGATTTCTAAGGTGAGTGTAGTTGGAGTCTCAGGTTTAGGCGAAAGGCCTTCCCGGATCATTATTTGTTGTCTTAAATCATTTCGCTAACATTGATGTTGAAGCGAATGTATTGGATGTTAAATCGGACACTTGGGTAAGTGTCGGTAAGTTATCATCAACATTGATTATGGCCATTATGCATTAACATTGATATAAGCATTGTTAAGAGATCATTGCATTGAAATCATCGGACATTGATAATGTCACCAATTCATGAGATATTGATGTTGAGATATATGTGTATTAATCATTGACTATATCGAATTTATGGAATATTGGTATATCATGGATCATTGAAATGAATATGTACATTATGACGTTGGATTGGAATGGACTCGGGATACAATTGGCATGCTATAGAATTCATGAGCTCAGTGTACTGGTGCACTACGGTCCTAAAGCTACGACCTATATTGATTTGGCGAGGTGGAGGCATGTGTATTGTTATTGGTCACTTTTGCGAGGCGGAGGGATTGGACCATTCATTGTTTTGGCGAGGCGTAGGAATTCGCGTATCCACGATCTTAATTCAATCCAAGGAATTATGAATGAAAGAGATACATACTTATTGCTTATTGCATTGTTATATGGCATTGATTATGTTAACATGAAATTAAGTATCATTGTAGCTATGGCATTCTATCACTTATGTTATTTGTGACTACCTCACTAGGCAAGATGTGCCTAATGTGTTTTCCCTCATGCATTTTCAGGTTAAAGAGTTGTACGTTGAAAGATCGGATCATCCGCAAGGACAAGTCACTACTAAGCTACAAGTAATGTAATTATGACCTTAAACTCCTAGGAAGGTGGCAAAGTAGTTAAACTAGTCAAATATGCTCATTTTGTTGTGTTGGTGTTTTGTCTATCTTGTAATAAGGTCATTAGCCTTAAATGGTCCTTTGGATATAGCCTTAATTATGCATGCTTTGCTAAAAAGGGTAAAAATGAGGTAAACGTATTCATATAGCTATGAAATTTGGCATGTTAGTAGTTTATATCTTTGAATGTTGCGTATAAAGTTTCGTTGCAATTGGACATCATTTGGTAGGGTAATTTGCATAAAAACCAGACAAAATTTGTCATTATAAACCTCCATGTATCGAAACGGGTGATGACGTTTCGATACGGGTACCCTAACTTTGAACATGAGATTAAGGGCGTTCCAGAACGAAGTGATGTCGTTTCGGAACATTTTTGCATCTGGAGACCCATGTTTCGATACAGGTTTCGGAACGGTCAAGTCAAAGTCAATACTGGTCAACCCGTTCTGATACAGGTCAAGCCTGTATCGAAACGCTCTGTGATGTTGGGTCAACAAGGTTGACTCTTGTACACCCGTTCCGATACAGTCTAGAGTGTTTCAAAACGAGGTTAGGTAAGTTTGTTATGGCCTATTGGATTTACAATTTAGTCATCGACTCTTGTAGAGTCAAATTGATAGTGCTAATGGCTTCAGAATTGAATGAATTATGGTAAGTATAACTCTTTAGTAATGAATTTCACTTTGGCAGGGTCTATTCGATAAGGGGCCTCAAGTCTGTTAAAATTCACCAATTAGTCCTACATGCTTGTAATAATTGTAAAATGACCCTTGATTGATAATTGTGTATTCTCCTTGATAATATGGATTAAAGGATGCATTGGCTGTGTGTTGGACATTATCCATTGACCAATCATGAGTTTTTAATGAAATTTATAACACTGTTTGTCGCTTCGTTTTCCGGTAACACATTTCGACCCGTTTCTCTACCAACCCGGGAAGGGGGTGTTACATTTATGGTATCAGAGCTAGAGTTTAGTCGATCCTAGGACTAAACTGAAGTTCATTGTATTGTTATTGTTTTACTTTGCCACCTAGGAGTTTTATTTTATATATATTGTGACTTGTCAACTAATCCGATCTTTCATATAGTTATGTTTGCGACAAATGAAGATCATGTAGATGAGCATAATGTCGGCTCCTTGACACATGGCGAGGAGGTTAGGGGAGGAAATCCTCTAGATCCACCGCAACCACAGGACCCTCCTGTTCAGGGTGCTGAGCCTGTTGCACCTAATGCTCAGGCTGAATGTTATCAGAATATGGCCAACATGTTTAAGCAGTTTATGACTGCGATGCAAGCAACACCACCAGTTCAGCCTACTCCTTATTTTGCTCAGTACGTCCGAGCCCCTGTGGACAAACTGGCTTCACTTCGAGTATATTCTTTCACTGGACAAGATGATGATAATCCTGAAATTGCTGAATATTGGCTGGATAATACCCTACGCATCTTGAACAAGCAGTTGCAGTGCTCCGATGAGCACAAGCTAGAGTGTGCTATTGTTTTGTTAACCGATGAAGCTCTGATGTGGTGGGAGACTACTGTCCTTACTGTTCCCGAAGAATCGGTCACTTGGGAATTCTTTCTCAAGGAATTCTAGAACAAGTACTTCAGCGAGTATTATCTCGCAGAAAGGAGGAGCATTTTTCTTCATCTGAGATAATGTGGGAGGCCTATCGAGCAGTACATCCATGATTTTTGCAAGTATTGCCGATATAGAGCCGAGTTTATAAAGAAAGAAGAAGACAAGTGCCGAATGTTTATTGCTGGGTTGAGCGATGAGCTGCGACCTATGTTTACTGCCTTGGGTATCACCAATTTCTAGGATTTGGTGAACCGAGTTAAAGTAACAAAAGCAGCGCAGAGAGCTCAGAGAGGAAATATGTCTAACCGATCTGAGAAAAGAACATGGAGCGACTCCCGACCTCCCAAATGGAACAAGAAAGGCAAGTATCAAGGTTGGAAGCAAGCTTCTTTTTCACAGCCTTCCCGCACAGGGAACATTGAGAGATCACAGACTATCACCCAGTCCTGGTCTAAGTCAGCCTCAGTAGAGAGTACTAGAGGTTCGAATCGGAGTGTTCAGCATCAAGTTTGTAACTTCTATCAGAAACGACATCCAGCAGGGCAATGTCACAAGCAGACGGGCGCATGTTTCTTATGTGGGGAACAAGGACATTTTATCAGGGATTGTCCTCAGGATCCCTCCAAATCAGTGGATGTGCACGAAGACCTCATTTTCCCCGCTCAGTCCTTTCGAGGAAAAGGGCAAAGACAAGCACCTTCGGGAGCATCAGGTAGGCCAGGTGGGTCCGGGAAGCTGGGCAATAAGCAAGAATCGAAGGCCTCTACCCAGATTTATCATGTGAGAGGCCGCGAGGAAGATGACGAGCCTGATTTTATTGCAGGCACCGTTATGTTATATGCACACTCATTGTATGTATTGATTGATCATGGATCCACACATTCTTTTATAAGCCTGGAATTGGTTAAAAGACATAGGATGTATAGTGAACCTTTAGCAATGAAGGTCTCCGTGATAAATCCATTAGGTGATTGTGTCACTCTAAGTCTTGTATGTAAGAATTTCCCAATCTTGATTCAAGGAATTTCGTACCCTGCGGACTTCTTAGTTTTACCAATCCATGAGTTTGATGTGATTCTAGGCATGGATTGGCTTAGTAACCATCAAGTGTGGGTAGACTACAGTAAGCGAAAAATTGTATCTTCGAGGCCTTGGCAAGGAAAGGATAATGTTGATGGAATCTCAAAACTCCATGTTGTGTGCATTGTCCACTGAATCCAAGAATGAACCTCAGATCCATGACATTGAAACAGTAAATGAATTCCCAGATGTTTTTCCTGACGAGCTTCTGGGATTGCCCCCAACCCGTGAAGTAGAATTTGGTATTGAGGTGCAACCTGGGACTGCTCCAGTTTCTATTGTAGCATATCAGATGGCGGCTGTGGAGTTGAAGGAATTAAAAGCTCAAATTCAAGACCTTATGAACAAGGGTTTTATCCAACCGAGCTCTTCACCTTGGGGAGCCCCGGTTCTTTTTGTCAAAAAGAAGGATGGTTCGATGCGTTTGTGCATTGATTATAGACAACTGAACAAAGTCACCATTAAGAATAAGTATCCTTTTCCCAGGATAGACGACTTGTTCGATCAATTAAAAGATGCTTTTGTGTTCTCCAAGATTGATCTAAGGTCAGGTTACTATCAAATGAAAGTCAAGGAGTGTGATGTGCCCAAGACTGTCTTTCGTACAAGATATGGACGCTACGAATTTTTAGTAATGCCTTTCGGACTAACGAATGCACCGGAAGCTTTTATGGATTTAATGAATCATGTATTCAGGTCCTATCTTGATAAATTTGTTGTGGTGTTCATAGACGATATCTTAATTTGTTCCAATAATGAATTGGAACACAGAGATCACCTTCGTATTGTACTCCAGACTCTGAGAGAGAAACGGTTGTACGCAAAGTTTTCTAAGTGTGAATTCTGGCTCACTGAAGTGGCCTTTTTGGGGCATGTTGTATCAGCTTCGGGTATTCAGGTGGATCCGAAGAAAATTCAAGCTATTGTGGATTGGCATCCGCCAAAGAATGTTGGTGAGGTTAGAAGTTTTCTCGGGCTTGCTGGATATTACCGTAGGTTTGTGAAAGGATTTTCAATGTTAGCCGCTCCTTTAACTAAATTGTTGCGGAAGGAGACACCTTTTGTTTGGAACGAAGTCCAACAACGAAGCTTTGATCAGTTGAAACATGTCCTAACCCATGCACTTGTCCTTACCTAGCCTGAGTCTGGAAAAGACTATACAGTTTACAGTGATGCCTTGCATCTTGGGTTAAGGTGCGTATTGATGCAAGAAGGTAAGGTTATTGCTTACGCTTCGAGGCAACTTAAGCCACATAAGATGAACTATCCCACCCACGACCTAGAATTGGCAACAGTTGTCTTTGCATTGAAAATCTGGAGGCATTATCTCTACGGGGAGAAATGCTATCTTTTCGCTGACCACAAAAGCCTCAAGTATTTGTTGACACAAAAGGAGTTGAATCTTCGACAACGGAGGTGGATGGAACTTCTTAAGGATTATGATTTAGTCATTAAGCATCATCCGAGCAAGGCCAATGTTGTAGCTGATGCACTCAGCCGCAAACCTCTACTTGGTAAGCATTGATTATGAAATTGAAGTTATAAGTATGGTGAAGCATGCTAACTCATCGTTACATCACTCTCTTGTAGCTCCTCGAGCAATTAACGCTCACTTTCAGCTTTGGAAGCATCAATGTCTTGTAGCTGAACACCAAGTTCAGTCTACCATCATTTCATGAATTAATGACTTGCAAGAAAAAGATTCCGAGCACCAAGCCATTGTCTCTTAGCTATCAGATAATCCAGACTTCAGAATTAATTATGAAGGACTCCTATGTTTTCATGATCGAGTTTGCGTGCCTAATGATGAAACTCTCCGCATCAGCATTCTTGTTGAAGCTCATTCGAGTTCTTTTTCCATTCACCCTGGGTCTGTGAAAATGTATAAAGATCTACGTGAACTATACTGGTGGCCAGGCATGAAGCAGGATATTTTTGTTTATATTTCCAAGTGCCTCACGTGTCAACGTGTAAAGGCAGAACATTGTGCCCCTACAGGACTCTTACAACCTATTGATCCACCGAAATGGAAATGGGAAAAGATAACCATGAATTTTGTCAGTGGTCTACTGTTAACCCCTGCGAAGCATGATGCTATATGGGTTATTGTAGATCGGTTTACGAAGACAGCTCATTTCATACCGGTTAGAATGGACTACGGTCTTCCTAAGCTGGCTAACTTATACATCAAGGAAGTGATCCGACTCCAAGGAGTGCCTGAATCTATCATCTCTGATCGAGATCCTCGATTTGCATCTCAGTTTTGAAGAACACTACAAGGAGCTCTGGGCACCAGAGTTAATCTTAGCACAACCTTCCACCCTCAAACTGACGTTCAGTCAGAAAGGGTAATTCAGATTTTGGAAGACATGCTTCGGGCATGTATTATCGACTTTGGCGGGACTTGGGAGAAATCTCTACCTCTTGTTGAATTTGCTTATAATAACAGTTATCAAGCATCCATTAAAATGGCCCCGTATGAAGCATTGTATGGTAGACGATGCAGAACTCCGTTGTGCTGGTCGGAGATGGGTGAGGGCAGAGTGTTAGGCCATGACCTGCTTCGTGAAACTGAAGAACGAGTTACCATCATTCATGATCGTCTCAAGCCTGCCTTCGATCGGAAAAAATCTTATGCTGATCTCAAAAGGAGAGACATTCAATATGAAATCGATGAGAAAGCCTTTCTTAAAGTGTCACCGTGGAAGAAAGTCTTGAGATTTGGCAAGAAGGGAAAATTGAGCCCTTGGTTCATTGCACCCTTTGAAATTATTGAAAAGATTTGCCCAGTGGCATATCGGCTTTTGCTACCCTCGGAATTGAGTAAAATCCATGATGTTTTTCATGTATCGATGCTTTGAAAGTACCGGTCTGACCCCTCGCACATTGTGGAACCCGAATATGTAGAACTCCAGCCAAATCTATCTATGCAGAGGAATCGGTTTAGATTTTGGCTGAGGAAGTCAAGAGACTTCGTAATAAAATTGTACCATTAGTTAAGGTGCTATGGAGAAGTCACACTGTTGAGGAAGCCACTTGGGAGCCTAAAGAAACTATGAGACAACAATATCCGCATCTCTTCAGTTCAGGTAAAATTCGAGGATGAATTTTTCTTAAGGGGGGAGAGTTGTAACACCCCAAAATCTGGTCTAGTCGGAATTCATTTCCGATGATCAGAAATTCTACTTTGATGAAGCTTAAAGATTTCACCGACTAGTTAACTATTGTTATCGAACCCTAACTAGACTTTAAACATCGGATTTGAATCCTATTAAGTAATATTGAGCTTTCAGTGATTAAAATGGAAGAAATGTAAGTTGGAAGGAAAATTATAGTAGTATGAAAAGTGAGGGGCTAACCTTGCGATTAGCCCCCTTGAACTAAACCCTCCACTTACGTGGAGTTACCTGATGAAATTCCTTCAAATGAAGGAAAGCTTTGAATTGAAAAATAGAAAACTAAGAATGTAAAGAAAGCTTACCCGATATCATCTCTAAGCTAGCACCTCTCTCTACATCATCTTCTTCACCTAAGCACACACCTCCATTGGAAGAAATCCAAGCTTGTAATTTATTCACTTTAACGATATTGAAACGTTGTTATCGATCAGGTAAGCTATATTCCTCATTCAATGAATGGATTCCATGGATATTTTGGGTGTAATCTAAGCTAGGGTTTTGACTATCCATGGATATCTCCTTGTTGCCATCTGTATTGAAGTTGGATATTGATTTCGATATCCCTATGTTGATTTTGATGTCGAAACATCAATTCTAATAAGTTTCCTATTAATCTTTCTAGCTCAAGAAGGGGAGAAAGAGGTATCACCATCTCCGTCACAAGCTAGGAATAAAGGAATCGCTATCCGAGAGCCTTGAAGCTTCGGATTGCTAAGGTGAGTGTAGTCGGAGTTTCGAGTTTAGGCGAAAGGCCTTCCTGGATCATTATTTGTTGTCTTAAATCTTTTCGCTAACATTGATGTTGAAGCGAATGTATTGGATGTTAAATCGGACACTTGAGTAAGTGTCGGTAAGTTATCATCGAACATTGATTATGGCCATTGTGCATTAATATTAATATAAGCATTGTTAAGAGATCATTGCATTGAAATCATCGGACATTGATAATGTCACCAATTCATGAGATATTGATGTTGAGATATATGTGTATTAATCATTGACTATATCGAATTTATGGAATATTGGTATATCATGGATCATTGAAATGAATATGTACATTATGACCTTGGATTGGAATGGACTCGGGATACAATTGGCATGCCATAGAATTCATGAGCTCAGTGTACTGGTGCACTACGGTCCTAAAGATACGGCCTATATTGATTTGGCGAGGCGGAGGGATGTGTATTGTTATTGGTCACTTTGGCGAGGCGGAGGGATTGGACCATTCATTGTTTTGGCGAGGCGTAGGAATTCGAGTATCCACGATCTTAATTCAATCCAAGGAATTATGAATGAAAGAGATACAAACTTATTGCTTATTGCATTGTTATATGACATTGATTATGTTATCATGAAATTAAGTATCATTGTAGCTATGGCATTCCATCACTTATGTTATTTGTGACTACCTCACTAGGCAAGATGTGCCTAATGTGTTTTCCCTCATGCATTTTCAGGTTAAAGAGTTGTACGCTGGAAGATCGGATCGGCCGCAAGGACAAGTCACTACTAAGCTACAAGTAATGTAATTGTGACCTTAAACTCCTAGGAATGTGGCAAAGTAGTTAAGCTAGTCAAATATGCTCATTTTGTTGTGTTGGTGTTTTGTCTATCTTGTAATAAGGTCATTAGCCTTAAATGGCCCTTTTGATTCTTTGGATATAGCCTTAATTATGCATGCTTTGCTAAAAAGGGTAAAAACGAGGTAAACGTATTCATATAGCTATGAAATTTGGCATGTTAGTAGTTTATATCTTTGGAATGTTGCGTATAAAGTTTCGTTGCAATTGGACATAATTTGTTAGGGTAATTTGCATAAAAAACAGACAAAATCTGTCATTATAGACCTCCCCGTATCAAAACGGGTGATGACGTTTCGATACGAGTACCCTAACTTTGAACTTGAGATTAAGGGCATTTCGGAACGAAGTGATGCCGTTTCGGAACATTTTTTCCTCTGGAGACCCCTGTTTCGATACAGGTTTCAGAACGGTCAAGTCAAAGTCAATACTGGTCAACCTGTTCCGATACAGGTCAAGCCTGTATCGAAACGCTCTGTGATGTTGGGTCAACAAGGTTGACTCTTGTACACCCGTTCTGATACAGTCTAGAGTGTTTTGAAACGGGGTTAGGTAAGTTTGTTATGGCCCATTGGGCAGCTTTGGTCATTTTACAATTTAGTCATCGACTCTTGTAGAGTCAAATTGATAATGCTAATGGCTTTAGAATTTAATGAATTTTGGTAAGTATAACCCTTTAGTAATGAATTTCACTTTGGCAGGGTCTATTCGATAAGGGACCTCAAGTCTGTTAAAATTCATCAATTAGTCCTACATGCTTGTAATAATTGTAAAATGTCCCTTGATTGATAATTGTGTATTCTCCTTGGTAATATGGATTAAAGGATGCATTGGCTGTGTGTTGGACATTATCCATTGACCAATCATGAGTTTTTAATGAAATTTATAACACTGTTTGTCGCTTCGTTTTCTGGTAACACATTCTGACCCGTTTCTCTACCAGCCCGAGAAGGGGGTGTTACAGACTTAGACAAGCAAACAGAGAAGCCATGGGTGACCAAGCAAACATCCATGACCAGAAACTACCACAGCCCCCAACCGATAATGTCGTGGCGGGCAATGGCAGGCAACCTCCTACCGCTCGGCGGCTAGTTCGTGACTACTTGGAGGAGGACCTCAGAAGGCTGAACTTTGGCTTGATTGATCCAGAAATAGAAGCTGACCATTCCGAACTCAAACTAGTCATGTTTAACATGCTAAATACACTTGGACAGTTTGGAGGATCCGCCACTGAAGATGCCCACCAGCACATGAAATCCTTCCTGGATATCTGCAAATCCTTCAAAATCCATGAAGTCCACCCTGACGTGCTTCGACTTAGATTATTTCCCTATTCACTGAGGGATAGGGCAAAAACTTGGTTCAATAGCCTACCCACAGAGTCCATTGAATCGTGGACAAAACTATGCCGAGACTTCTTAGCTCGATTTAATCCTGTCAATTTAACTAATAAATTGCAGGCTTACATCACTACTTTTCGATAAGTAGATGATGAACCGATATACGGGGCATGGGAGAGATATTGTGAATTGCTGAATAAATGCCCCTCCCATGGATTTCCAGAGTGGACACAAGTATCCATATTCTACAATGGTGTAAGCACACCAACAAGGATGATGTTGGATTCTTCTGCCAATGGTACATTACTCGACAAGGAGCCGGTCGAAGAAATTCAAATCTTGAAAAGGATGGCCAAAAAGGACTACCAATTCCCTAATGCCCATCGAGGCGGCATAAAGAGGCATGCTACAGTAAATGAGCTAGGAGCATCAGATGCAATCGTAGCACAAGTCGTTCAGTTGACAAAGTTGGTAGAAGCTATGCAAAGGCATAACAATACCTAGTAGGTTAAAGCTATTGATGCCTTTTACGACCAATGTGGGGGAGATCATAACTCGTCCGAGTGCCAACAAGGAACCGAAACCAGCTGCTTTGTGGGGAACTTCAACAGAAACAACAACCCTACATCGAACACCTACAATCTAGGATGGAAGAGGCACCCTAATTTTTCGTGGAGTAACCCCAACAACGCTCTGAATCCAACCAACCAGACGAACCAATCACAAGGAATCTAGCAAGATATGTCGCGGTAGCAGCCGCCGCAGTAGCACCTAGTGCTTTAGAGCAGACTTTAAATGCCTCTGTGACTCAGACATGTACCTATATGTCCAACATGGATTTATTTGTTAAGAAAACCGATGCTTTCATAGACAGGACCGAGATGAGAATGTAAAATCACGAGGCAACTTTAAAGTCGCTAGAAACTCAGGTAGGGCAGTTTACGCATCTACTGAACACTAGACGCATTGGAGAACTACCTAGCGATACTGAAGTCGCAAGGAGATCCACTCATGAACACTGCAAGGCAATCACAACCAGGGGTGGGAAACAATTCAATGAACCATGTGCCGACAAACCAAAGGAGACAGAGCCAGTCGCGGCAGACCCTGATGCTACTGCCTCGGTAGAATCAAAACCATCTATTCCGGCATCCAACTCTGCTAATATCCCAGACAAAACTAAAGAGAAAGCAAAAAAACCAGAGCAGATCACACTCCCTCAAATCATATTCCAATGCAAGAAGGGTATTGAAAATATCTGGTCACCTCCCCCATTCCCTCAATGGTTGAAGCTAAAAAAGCAAAAGTACCAGTTTAAGAAATTCCTGGACATTCTCAAACAGATACACATCAACATACCCTTCGTCAAGGCCATAGAACAAATGCCAAACTATGAAAAGTTCCTCAAGGACATGGTGTCAAGGCGAGCAAGGATGGGGGAATTCGAAACAGTGTCCATGACAGAAGGTTGCATGGCAATGTACCAAAACCGAATGCCACCTAAACTAGGAGACCCAGACAACTTCCTCATTCCATGCGCCATCGGGAACCATTACAAGGGGAGAGCCTTATGTGATCTTGGGGCAAGTATTAACTTGATGCCCAAAATCGGTGTTTGAAAAACTGGAAATTGGGAAAGCTCAACCCACCACAGTCATGCTCCAGTTAGCCGACCGCTTTTATGTACATCTGGAAGGAAAAATTGAAGACATTTTGGTAAAAGTAGATAAATTTATTTTTCCGGCTGATTTTCTCATTTTAGATAGTGAAGCAGATGAGCATACACCAATCATACTGGGAAGACCATTCCTGGCCACGGGCAGAACTCTAATTGATGTGGAGAAGGGAGAACTGACTATGAGGGTAAACGATCAGCACAAAAAACTTAATGTACTTCAGACCCTCAAGAAAGCAGATAGCAAAAAGGAGTGTCAGCTGATCCAGACAAAAACGAAACTACTTTTCACATTGGATGCCCCCTGCCTTAGCAGTCACTGCCTGGGCAGAGATCCTAAACACTACCGCGGCAGCTATTCAGACCACTGCCTCAGCAGCCTGCCTGACAACTTCTTTGATGACACTGAAGAAGTAAACTGGACTGGTACTCGTCCAGGTAAGTACTTCGAAACTCTTAAATATACAACGAAAAAGAGTACCATTGAAAAGCCATCCATTGAACAACCGCCTAAACTGGAAATGAAACCCCTACCCGAACAACTTAAATATGTTTACCTTGGACAAAATGATACTTTTCTCGTAATCATCTCTTCCAACTTAAATATGTTTACCTTGGCTGTCGAAAGTTGTTGAGTCGATCTGCAAAACTGTGCTGAGACAGTGCATCAAATCTCCACACTACGAAGCATTCTAATACCGGCCCATTCTCTCACTCTGAATTCTCAATTTACTTTATTTGCTTTAATTTTAGTTTTAATCAAACAAACTCTCAATATTTGTGTTTTTACTTTTTACTTGTGCAGAAAAGTGAATCCTGAAGGTTGTCACAATCCCTATGGAGACGATATCTTAAATACTATAACTTGGCACCGTGTATACTTGCACGCAATTTACGCATCACTTTTGCACGCAACAGTTTCCCCTTTAGTTTTGATCCTAGTTGTAGCCCACGGTTCATCCATACCGGTCACCTTTAGCAGTTTCTTCTGGAACGCCAGAGAATTAGTAGATTTGAAATAAGCTTTAATAGCTTGAATTTTTGGGCACCAGATTAGGACAGTGTATTCTTCGGTGGTAGATACCAAGTCGACTTGTCCAAGAGTAAAGCAACTGTAGGCAGGATTCCAGAACTGAACTAGGGCTCGAAACAATGTCCTGTCTATATTGACATCTAACAGATAAGGAAAATCACTGTATTTGTCGTAGAACATCTGCTTGTTCTCCTCGTCCCATTGATCCCAAAGTTCTTTCAACTCCTGCAACTAGTTCTGCATCACTCTGATACTAGTGAGGTCCCACGGTTCTCCTTTTTGGTGCTGAATTTCCTCTAACCATCTTCGCATGCCTAGGTTTCCTTCCACCTTATCAAGAAATCGGTTCTCCATAGTTGATCCTTTATAACGGCTAAACTTGCCTCAACACCTTTTAATTGAAAAAAAATATGCAATGCAAGGGCAAAAGAAAGAAAACAAAAAACAAAGACAAAGCAAACATGTTAGTCCCAGTATAAGTGAATAAATAATGTCGAAATAATAAATAAGAGTTGAATTAAAACAAACCTAGAACATGCTTTTCTTCCCCACATGTTTTCAGAAAAACAAAATCCTACCCCATCACGATATCTACCCGCATGCTTGTTTTGTATAAATATAGACATGGTATCTACTCGCATGCTTATTTTTATTAAAAGAACGAGTTTGGGTCTTCAAAACCAGAAAATAGGTACATGAGTCGATTACGTGTGGGGAAGGGTGAGCACCCCACAACGCCCAAAAATTAGTACCTAGTCGATTACATATTGTTTTAACGATGAAAATTATGAATTCGAATTTAATTTAGACATTGTGATCCCTGAATGCATGAATTTTGTAAACATATCTAAAATAACACTCCTTTATATGGGACTAACGAGAAACTTACGCCCCTTTAAGTTTGGGACATAATTTTCGCGAGACACCCGACTAAAGGAATATTATGATTTAGGATTAAAAGGAAAAAATTTAGATTAGAGATTAACGAGAAAGCGGCACCCATTTAAGTTCGAGGCACATTTTTCATGAGAATCCCTAATGAAGAAAATCATTTTAATTAAAAATTCAAAAAAAGGAGTACATGATATACATATAATATATGTATAATAATATGTTAATTAGTAATAATAATAATAATAATAATAATAATAATAATAATAATAATAATTAGTAATAACAATAACAACAACAACAACAACAACAATAATAATAATAATAATAATAATAATAATAATAATAAAGATATAAAATAAAGGATAGAATTGTAAAGAAACAAAAATTAAATGCGAAATTATAAGAATAAAAAGCTAAAAAGGACGATATTGTAAAGAAACGGAAACTAAAATGCAAAATGTAAAGGATACAAAAGGTGAAATGTTTGGAAGTGTAATTTCCCAATTTCATTTAAAACGGTGCGGATCCTATGGCGGGTCGGGTCGCCGCGTGGGTACAAGCGTAAAATGACGTCGTTTTGAGTCTGAACAATAACGCCCAAAATGACATCGTTTTGAAGGCGAAATATTTGTTCAATTTCACCCCAAAAATTCATTTGAGCAAGATATCCTAAAAAAACTAAAGCTCTCCTAAAAATCTCTCCTCTGGTCCGCTGTCAGCATCGCTCGAGCCCTCAACGCTGCCAGTCGGCCGCCGTGTTCCTCCGTTCGCCAGCGACGGAGAAACGCCGCGAACGACGGGTGGATTTCATGCGAGGGATGAGTTTGGTTCTATAACATCCCGGTTTACTGTCTAGAAGATTCGGTGAGGTTTCGAGGTCTGAAAAGACCGGTGTTGGGAGTTGTGAGTGAGTTCAGGGAAAGTGGTCCTCGGATGGTTAGAAAAATATGAAATAAATCTATAAAATCCTTAATAAATATGTAAAAGGTTTTTAAAAACAATTTTGGAAAAACGTTTTCCGAACCGTGACATTTTGGTTTAGTGACCAAAATGTAAAGTTTGCAAAACCTGTTTTTGATGACCATTTTGTAAAAGAGCCAAAACATAGAATCTTTAAGGAGCTAAATTGGCTGGGCCAATATGGTTATTATCCCCTTTATTTTTGTCTATTCAAATATTTTAAAATAGGTTTTATAATTAAGAGTAAAAAGGTTTTCTCTATTTTATCATTTCACGTTAAAAATCATTTTATTAAGCTTCCTCGTCTTCTCTCTTCAGCCAAACAACCTTTGGGATTGATTTTCTCAAGGTAAAAGTGATTTCTTATCAATCTAATATTTTCAAATGATTTTCCTACATTGGTTTTCTAAAACCCAAGCTTGTTTCAATGATTTTCTTAAGGAATTTTTCCAAACAAGGGGAAATAGATAGCATTGGAGGTGAGCAACGAATCTCTCCTCTAATGTAAGTTTCTTTATTGATATTCCCATGCTTTGATTCTTTTAATTACTAAGGTTGTGTTTTCCTAAAATAATCTTAATGAAAATTTGCTAAAATAAGCTAAAATGAGCTTTTGAGTAAGATCTTGAGTATGATCTGTTATTGCTGGGTTTGATGATGATTTTATCTTTGTTTGGATGTGGTTTTTGTGTTGAGATGATGGGTGAATGAAACGAATCCCGAAATTGGGTTCGGTGTTGAAGTTTGAAGTGTGAAAAAGTGGGTTTTTGAGTGAGTTTTGAGGTAAATCGATAGTTGGTGATAATATGATGTTGGGTTGATGTTTTTAGATGTTTATACATGTATTTTGATGATATCTAATGCTGGATTTTGCTAGAGATTTTCTGAATTGAGTTTTCCGATGCTTTCAGCTTGTTTCGAAAATGTTTCGATAGGTGTTTTGATTGGGTTGTCGAATCTATGTTTTCCAGCAAGTTAGAGTGTTGAAAATATCTCTAATCCTCTATTTTGGGTTGGTTAGAGGCAGGGATTGAAGATCTGGAATTGTTGATTTCATTAGTGGGCGAACCAGAAAGCAAGAAAGGGGGTTTCGGCTTGGTTTTGGTAATTGCTGGGGAGTGGAAATGATTTTAATGCTTTAACAAGGTTGAAGAAGTATTTTGAGAGTTTGGGTTGAGCCGTTAGGCCAATCCAAGCTCAAATGTAAGTTTTGTATTGTTTTGGCTTTTTCGCCATTTTTACAATTGATCTTGTTTTGATCATGAGCATATCATTTTAAATGATGTTTTCCACTGATATTGTGCATTAAATGCATGTTTTTTTGTCCCATGAGAATACCATGTGATTTATGAATGTGTTGTTGAGTTCATGCTATGCATGGGCTTGTGGTTATGGTATTTGGGATGTGCTTGGGGAGGTGTTTATTAGATCTGGCAAACTTGACCCGAGACCCGAAACCCGAACCGAAACCCGATTTTGACCCGAAATGATGATTCGGAGTTGACCCGAAACTCGAACCGAACCGAACCGATCCGAACCGAACCGAAATTTTTTGTTGAACCGAAATGGACCCGAACCGAAATGGACCCGAACCGAATGGACCCGAACCGAATGCTACCCGAACCGAAAGCTGAACCGAAAGCTGAACCGAATATCGACCCGATTTTAACCTGATTTTGACCCGAATTTGACCCGATTTTGACCCGAATATCTATTTTTAACAATATAATAAATAATATATAAAATGAAGTATAGAAATTTGAGATCTTGGTGACCAATTTTATAATTTCATCATAAAATATAGCATAAAATTGAAATTGTAGACTAAATTGACAATTTGGAAGTGGAGAAATTTGAGAGTCCAATGACCAATTTTGTAATTATACCATATAAATAAATAGGGGTCAATTTTGGCTAAAAATTAAATCTTTGAAATTAAAATGAACGAAAATATCAATATATTAAATTAATAGACTAAATTACAAAGATTAGTTAATTTCAACTAAAAGTAAATTTTTAGAGACTAAATATCACTACTGGGAGGGGATTTCTATATCCGAAGTCTAAACCGTGGGAATACTTGTGACTAAATTAAATTAAGCTAAAACTTAAAGTTGACTAAAATGTAACATTTTAAATGCAACATGACCTAAAAAGAAATTAATCTCTAGCTTAAAAAATTGGTGGCTTATTTCCCTCCAAAATTTTGTCTTTTCTCTCTCTATTTTTTCCAATTGTCTTTTTCTTTTTTTTTCAATCTAGCTTAAAAAATTGGTGGCTTATTTCCCTCCAAAATTTTGTTTTTTCCCTCTCTATTTTTACCAATTGTCTTTCTATTTTTATTAATTTAATTGAGTTTCAATTTAGATTAATTTAATTGAAATTTCACATTTAGTTTTAAAATTATTTTAATTATGTCCGTGATTTATGCTTTTAGATTTTAGTTAGTTCAATTAGATCCTAAGTTTAATAAATTAATTCATTTCAGACATTATTATTATTATTATTATTATTATTATTATTATTATTATTATTATTATTATTATTATTATTATTATTATTATTATTATAAACTTTGATTTAATATAATTATACAAAAAAATTATATGGATACATGAAGCTTTGATTTAAATATTTAATCAAATTCAAATGCATAGATTAACAAGTTGAATCAGAATTAATCTCATACACCAATAACTCTAAACTAAACCATAAATACTAAACCTCAAACCTTTAACCCAACTCAAATCGAATTAACCCAAAAATTTAAATGTTGACCCGACCCGAAATTGACCCGAAATTGACCCGATTTTAACCCGAACCGAAAGCGACCCGAACGACTCGATTTTGACCCGAACCGAAAGCG
Organism: Hibiscus trionum; assembly: GCA_030270665.1. Classification (NCBI taxonomy): domain Eukaryota; kingdom Viridiplantae; phylum Streptophyta; class Magnoliopsida; order Malvales; family Malvaceae; genus Hibiscus; species Hibiscus trionum. The sequence continues at coordinate 14,109,408 of BSYR01000013.1, read as the reverse complement.
ACCGATCCGATATTGACCCGACCCGAAAACAACCGATCCGATATTGACCCGATCCAATACCCGAACCGAATCCGACTCATCACAGACCCGAATTAGACCCGAACCCAAACCGAACCGACCCGAACCGAATCTAAACCGATTCTAGATAGACCCGAAATGACCCGAACCGAAACGACCCGAACCGAACCCGAACCGAATGACCCGATTGCCACCTCTAGTGTTTATCCCCGGTGTAAATCAGTAGATTATGATGTTGCGATGAGTATATTGACTGTAACACCCCAATTTTGGGCTTAGAAGTTTAGGGTCTGAACCGGACCGGTCTGATTTTCGGTTCGAATATAAAAGGAGGTTTTAGGGAAAGCCTAGTTCGGGATGCATTCAAAATATGTAAAAATATCTAAAAATCCTCTTTTAATATATATAAGAGAGTGGTGAAATCAATTTTACAAAATAAGGTTTGGAAGTGCGACATTTTGAAATAGTGACTAAAATGCGATTTTTGAAAAGTTCAGTGGTGACTGTTTGGTAAGGATTGAAACTTTGAATCTTTAAGGAGCTAATTTACCCAAGAAAGGATTTCTCCAGATTTTTCTTAGATTTTAATGATTTAATTAATGTTTAATTAATTAAATGAAAAGTGGAAAACCGTATTTTAGATTTTCATAACTAACTTTCTTAAAAAATTTCTCATCTCATTTTCTCTCAAAATTCCCTCAGCCAAACACATTTCTACAGCAACATTTCTATTGATTTTCACACCAAATGATGAGGTTTCAATCATCAATTGATTTCTAATCCTTTCTACATCAAATCCTCTTGATTTGCTTATTTAATTTTCAAGGATTTTGGCTCTAATCAAGGGGAAATCTACATTTAGAGGTAAGGATGTTCTTCTCCTCTAAATACTCAGTTCTTTACTGAAATTCCCAAGTTCTCAATCCTTAAATTAAGTTTTATAAAAGGTTTTAATGTTGTGATCTTGATTTTGGCTTAAAACTCAAGATTTGGAAGAAATCTTGAAGAAATTCGTGGTGATTGTTTGGGCTCTATTTTGAGATGGCTTTTAAATGTATTTTGGATGTTTTAATGATGTGTAATTGAGGTTTGATCAATGCAATCCTGAATAGGTTGAATTTCCTAAGTTTTTGCTTATGAAAACGGTGGTTTTTGGGGTGATCTTGGTGTTCTGTTATAGCTGGAGGTATAGGGATGAGTTTAAGTTCTTTTTGGATGTTAATTGATGTTTAGGAATGGTTAGAAGTGGTGGATCTTGGCTGGGTTATGTTGTGGGGGGTTTGGAAGTGATTTCGGTTGTGTTTAGTAGCCGAAATGTTAGATTTGGTGAGAGCAGTGAGTTTAGGTGTGATGGCTGAAGATTTTAATGCATGATGATGCATTAATCCTCTGCTTTGATGTGTTTAAAACAGGGGAGGCATCTTCGGATTCTTGTGGTGTTGATCCGGAGGCTTGAACGGCGTTTCAGCAAGCTTGCGAAACGGAATTGGTGAGTGGAGTTGGATTTCCAGCTTTGTATCGAATGTTTGAAGGTTTGGGAGCTTAGTTTAAGTCTAATCAACTTAACTAAGCTCAAGAGTAAGTTTTCGAGAAAACTCTCTCTCTTGGATGAACCATGAGATGGTTGGATGCAATGTATTTAATTTGCATGTTTAAATTCTGTTTTGAAAGCATGTTTTAGCATGATTAATGCTGGTTTTGAAAGCCATGTGTTGAAGGATGCTCAAGGTAAGAGATCCTTGGTTTAATATTGATAAATGTGGTTTTGATGCATAGTGATGCATGATGGTTTAATGGCTTTGATTAATGCTTTAAAATAGTGGATTGTTGATGATAAATGATGTATATTGGCAAGTGATGTGTTGGTTTTAAAGTACTTGAATCGGATATAGTTAGCCGGCTATAGGATTGGGTGCACCGTGAATAAAGTCGCCTTGGATGTTGAGGGGTTGTGATTGTACCGTAAACTCCATCCAAGTACACTAACGAGATGTCTAAGATCACAATGGTGGTTAAAAGTCCATGTGTGGATCTTGTGTTGAGTGTCCCGTGTTCTCGTTAGTGATGTTATACAACTACCGATGAGTGATGTTGAGGGGTTGTGATTGTACCGTAAACTCCATCACGGGTGTTGAGGGGTTGTGATTGTACCGGTAAACTCCACCTTGTGTGTTCGGTAGTGTGTATGAAGCGTATGGGACAACGCTTGTAATCCGCATATCCGATTGTGTTTTGTGTTGTAAATGGTTATGGGTTATCACTTGAAAGCCAATATGACATGTTGTACGAATGAAGCATGAGATGCTTGTTTAGGAATGCAAGGTTGCATGAATAATGATGTTTATGTGTTAAAAGCCCTTGTGAAAGGTGTTTTATAAATGCATTATTTTGTTGTTTCTTTAGAGCATGCCTCACTAAGCATTTGTGCTTACGCTCTCTCTTGAACCAATAATGCAGATAATTGAGGTGTTTGAGGGCAGCAAGGAGGCTAAGAATCCAAGGAAAAGCTAAGCTCATGTATGGTGATGTTTTCACAACATTTTTAGTTTTTGATTTTTGGCAATGGGAACCTAGATTGTGTTTTTGGGAGATGTTTTGGGCTCCCTAGTTGTGGCATGATGTCTTAAATGTTTTGGTTTTGTAAATGGCCATTTTGATGTTTGCTTTGGTGATTTGATGTTTGGTTGGTTTTGAATATTAGGATGCATGCCTATAGACTTGTGGATTTCCTTATTTGATGCCATGAATGTGTTCTAATGTTGCAAACATGTACCTTTATGCATAATGACTTGTTGGCATGTTTAGGAAGTCATTAGGATGTGTTTGAGTGGTTAAATGCATGTTAAACCAGCAAATTCTGCAGCTTCTGGGCAATCCGTATCGGAACGGGCACTAGCGTTTCGAAACGGGGGCCTGTAATGGCCTTCGTGTATCGAAACGGATAGGGCCGTTCCGAAACGTTTTGGCTACTGCCAGACCCAGTTCCGATACAGGTCTTGAAACGAACCCGCGTTTCGGAATGGTCAACCCCATTCCGAAACAGATGACCATTGGGCACTATTTTGAATGGTTTTGAAGTTTGCAAGCTTTACGTTTTAGTCCTGAAAATTGTATTTGCAATTGCTTGAGTTTGGGATGCCCGTTTAAGGTGAAATTTGACAGAGAAGCATGTAATGAGACTAATTAAGTATTGGTAACCTTAAAATCAGTTAAGTCCTCCATCTTTCCAGAAATTACATTTTGGTCCCTAACTTTTGTATGTTGTGCAATTGAGTCCCTTATTGCATCTCAATCGTTGTGCTTTTCTAGTATGTGTTTCTCAGGGGTACGCTTAGGGTTAATGTGCATCTAGATAAAACTAAGAGGAGAAAAAAAAGGGTCGTTAATCAAGGTTGACTTTTGGGTTGACTTTGGTTTTCCCCATGTAATCTTCGTAGTTCGGGTCAACCGTCTAGACCGGGCTAAGGGGGTTACATTGACACATGGATTATATTGGGTAGATTGATCGATCAATAGGATGTGAAGTGCACTATAATTATAAAATTCGCGCGTGAGAAATTCTTCGGTTTCACAATAGGGGTTATGCTATTGTGATGCGAGTGGTAGGGGTTCTGCTATCACCAACGGGCAGTGGGGGTAGTGGCATCTCGACCGATGTGAGATTTTTGGTGAGGGTTGTTTCACCATATGACTTGATGGGGGTTGTGCCATCAAGGAGTTCGTTTATCCGAGCAACGTGTCAATGATGCTGGTATACTCATTCGCTTATGGTTTCGATATGATCTTGGTAAACTCATATGTTTATGTATTTTGTGCTTGAGGCATGATATTTGTTATGGAGCCGGTTGGCTTGGTTTGCATATGTGGTTTACATATGGTTTATGCATGTTTGGTGCTTATGGCATGTGTTATTGCAATTGCTTGAACTAGTTTCAAGTTAGCATGTTGAAAGGAAATGATTTGTAAATGGGATTTTAATAAATGGTTTTGGTTTCCAAATGAGGATGGTTTTTAAAACTGCGTTGTTGTAGTTTGGTTTTGAGCTCTGCTCACTAAGCTTCATAGCTTACACTCTCTTTTCTAACAATGCAGATCTATATATCTTTTGGAAGGCAACGGTTCAAGGGAGGTGATCCAAGTGTTCGCTTCTAGCTCAAGTATGGCCTCGTTTAGATAATAGTGTGTGTGGCAATAAGGACGAACCTTGTTTATGTTTCTATGAGTGTTTGTAAAATCCTTGTGTTGAGAGCTTGATGTTGGCCTTGTTGGCATGTTGCACCTTGTTTTACCTTAAAGTTGAATCTTGAAGTATCTTGTTCAATCTTGATGATTATGTTTTAACTCTTTGTTCGTATGAGTGTTTGCTTGCTTGATCTCATTGCATGTATGATTTCCTTATTGTTTCTTTGATATGTATGATGATTGGAACCAAGGAAAACAACCTTGGAAATGCTCGAGCTGCAGTTTTGTTGTTACTACAGCAGGGTGTTTTGAAACGGGCTTGAACGTTTCGGTACAGCCCTTGTTTTGGTCTTGGTGTTTCGGAACGCGTATCGAAACAAGCTAAGTAGGGCCAAAACGGGTTCAAGCCATTTCAGAACGTTTGCTCACTGTGAATCTCTATTCTGATAAAGATGTAGGTATTCCGGAACAGTGGACGTTGAAAGATAGTTAAGGGCATCTTTGAAGTTATTTTTCTTGTGTTTTTGTCCTAGTTTGTGGTGTTTTCAATTGTGGTTGATTGTGGGCTTGTTTTGTGTTGCATTTTATCGTGGAAGCATGAAATGGGTTTAATCACAAAGAGATCACCTTAATTGCATCATAGGTCCCTGTATTATGCTAGTTTTGCATTTTTGTCCCTAGTTGCTCGTTTGATTGATCGATGCTCGTTTTGTCGTGTTTTCTTCCGCTGTGTGTTTCCAAATATAAGGTTTAATTCGAGCATCTAGAAAAGATAATAATCAACGCATTTAGGGTTGCTAATTGGAGGGAAATCTTCAGATCTTTCTTCGACTAGTCCCGTGTGACCTACTCGATACTTTCTGGTGGCTAGGCCGGGTCGAGGTGGTTACATCTCTTGGTATCAGAGCCTAGGTTTCTTTGGAAAGGCTTGTGTTGGTTGTCGTGCAACCGGAAAGGTAAGTAAGGTAAGTGTGTTATTGTGATGTTTGTTTGAGGTTGCTTGAGGTGTAAGGTACTCATTGCCACATACTATTATCGAGAAAATCTATGTATGATACTTGAGCACCTTGGACCCTTGACGTTGTTGACCCGAATCATTTCCTTTTGTTTTTATCTTTTGTTGTTGTAGCATTGCTTTTGTTGTCATGGCTAGACCTAGAAGAGGTCAGGCGGGTGGTGAGCCGTGAGAGGATCCAATTGAGGGTGTTGGGCATCCGCGGGAAGGAGATTTACCTCCTCCTCCTCCGGGTGGTGGAGCAGATGTGCGAGTTGAGGAGCCTCGTGGTGGCCAGGGACAGGTCGGAGCTGATATGAGCCCGTTGATTCAAGCTATTGCTGGGGCTTTTCAGTCTGCTTTGGCTGGGTTTCAAGTGGCTGCACCGCAGCATGGTCAAAGGGAAGGGTTACCCCTCGAGAGACTCCGTAGACTGGGTGGAGTAGAGTTTCATGGGTTATCGCCCGAGGGAGCCGAGGCATGGTTAGCGAGTACTACCAGGGTATTGGGTCAGATGGAGTGCAGTGATGCACGGAAGCTTGGTTGTGTAGAATCTCTGTTTCAGGGTGACGCGTATGTCTGGTGTACTACGATCACCGCGAGTATGGCTACTACTGATATCACCTGGGATTTCTTCCGTTCTGCTTTACGGAAGAAGTATTTGGGGCAGAGATATTGGGATGAGAAAAAATGGGAGGTCATGGCTTTGGTTCAGGGAAGCATGACCGTTTCGGAGTATGAGGTTCAGTTTGTTAGACTGAGTCAGTATGCTACTGAGATAGTTCCCACTAAGAGGAAACGTTGTGAAAGGTTTCGTTATGGTTTGGTTGAGGGAGTAAAGATGTACATGTTGGTTGTTGATTATACATACTTCGATGTGTTAGTTGCTCGAGCTAAGGATATAGAGCATAGTCTTGGTTTGTCTGCTAGAGGAGGCGAGTCTAGTTCAGGGAAATGGCCTATAGAGTGGAATCGTGATCGTGTCAAGGGGCACAAAGACAAGAGACATCATTTTGACCATAGACGTGGGGGTGGTAATCCCGGATGTGGCCATCAAGGCCAAGGTTATGCTCATCGTGCACCTGAATGCACCAAGTGTGGTAGATCCCATCCAGGAGAGTGTTGGGGAACTTATGGTACGTGCTGGTAGTATGGATCGAAGGATCATCTCAAGCGAGATTGCCTTCAGCTAGCTAGAGGTGGACAGGCACCGGTACGAGCTGTCGAGTACCAGCAAGGCTGTGGGCGTGGCTGAGGGAATTTTCAGCTACGATACGATGGTCAGAGAAATGTGGCGCATGTAGTTGCAGTTCAGCCCGAGGGAGGTGGACCAGCGAGAGTGTACACATACAGAGAGGGTAGGAACGACACCGATGTTATCGCATGTAATTTCATGTTACAGTCTTTGACATTGCCTTCGTTGATTGATTCTGGCTCTACGCATTCTTATATTCTGAGTGAGCATGCTAAGATGTTGGATATACCGTGTGAGATTCTTGATGTGGGTATGAGTGTGACTAGTTCGTTTGGCGAGACAGTTGTGGTCAGAAAAATGTATCGGAGATGTCTGTTGATGGTACAAACGTGTTTCCAGTTGACATGATGGAATTGCCATTCTACGGGTTTGATGTGATTTTGGGAATGGATTGGTTGGTAGAACACAAAGCAAAGGTAGATTTCGAAACTAAGTGAGTGAGCTTGAGTTTATCAGATGATTATGAGGTGGTAGTGGTTGGTGAGAACGTTAAGTTCTTATCCAACGTAGTTTCTACTTTAGAGGCTCAGAAGATGTTGGATCAAGGATGTCAAGCGTACTTAGCTTATGTGATGAATCCAGATATGAGTAAGGTCCGACCAAAATACATTGGAACAGTTTGTGACTTTCCTGAGGTGTTTCCAGAAGAGTTGCCTGGTTTACCACCGGATAGAGAAGTCAAGTTTGCTATTGAATTGTACTCTGATTCAGCTCCTGTGTCGATTGCTCCGTATCGGGTGGCTCTGAAAGAATTGAAAGAACTGAAGACTCAGCTTCAGGAGTTATTAGATCGTGATTTTATCCGTCTGAGTATATCACCTTGGGGTGCTCCGGTACTGTTTGTTAAGAAGAAAGACGGAAGTATGCGTATGTGTATTGATTACCGTAAGTTGAATAAGTTAACTGTGAAGAAAAAGTATCCATTGCCGATAATAGATGATTTGTTTGATCAGTTGCGGGATGCGTCAATATTTTCGAAGATGGACTTGAGATCCGGGTATTATCAGTTGAAAGTGAAGCATCAGGACATACCGGAGACAGCTTTCCGTACACGTTATGGCCATTATGAGTTTTTGGTAATGCCGTTCGAATTGACTAATGCACCAGCCGCATTTATAGACATGATGAACTGTGTGTTTCATGAGTTCCTAGATCAGTTTGTTGTGGTGTTCATTGATGACATATTGATTTATTCGCGCACTGAGGAAGATCATGATAGACATTTACGACTTGTGTTGAAGACTTTGCTAGATAATCAGTTGTATGCGAAGTTGAGCAAATGCGAGTTTTGGATTAGAGAGGTAGTCTTTCTAGGGCATGTTGTAACAGCAGATGGAATTAGGGTTGATCCTAAGAAAGTGGAAGCTAATGTGAATTGGAAGCAACCGAAGTCTGTAACTGAGGTTCGTAGTTTCATAAGCTTAGCGGGCTACTACCATTAGTTTGTAGAAGAATTTTCAAATTTAGCTGCTCCGTTGACGAAATTGTTACAAAAGGATGTCAGATACGAGTGGTCAGAAGCGAGACAGATGGCCTTTAATCGTTTGAAGGATGCTTTGACTAGAGCACATGTGTTAGTGCATCCGGTTACATGGAAAGATTATGTGATTTACAGTGATGCATCGTACATAGGCCTAGGTTGTGTATTGATGCAAGATGGGAGAGTTGTAGCATATGCATCGAGACAGTTGAAGACTCATGAAAAGAATTACCCCACGCATAATATTGAGTTAGCCGCTATTGTGTTTTCCTTGAAAGTGTGGAGACATTATTTGTATGGTGAGAAGTGCACAGTGTATACAGATCACAAGAGCTTGAGATATTTGATGTCACAGAAAGATTTAAATCTTCGACAGCGTAGGTGGATTGAATTGTTGAAGGACTATGACCTTACTATCGAGTACCATCCAAGTAAAGCCTTTGTGGTAGCTGATGCGTTGAGTAGGAAGGTAGCAGTTGAGCTGCGAGCGATGTTTGCTAAGTTGAGTTTATCGCGTGATGGTGGATTGATTGCTGAATTGCAGGTGAAACCATCGCTAGTACGGTTGATCCGTGAGAAACAATTGCATGATAATTTTTTGGCTTCACATGTTCAGGATATCGCGGAAGGTAAACCGACCGAGTAATAGTTTCAGTAGTGATAATGTTTTGTGTTTCAAAGATAGAGTTGTTGTGCCTGAAGATGATAATTTGAGACACACCATTTTGAGTGAAGCATATATTAGTCTGTTTGCTATGCATCTGGGTAGCACGAAGATGTACCTAGACTTGAAGAATGATTATTTTTGGGTTGGTTTGAAAAAGGATGTGGCTGAATTCGTAAGTATATATATGGTTTGTCAGCGAGTGAAGGCCGAACATCAGTTTCCATCAGGATTGTTACAACCTTTACGGATTCCAGAATGGAAATGGGAGAGAATAACTATGGATTTCGTATCAGGTTTACCGTTGACTCCTTTGCGGAAGAATTCAGTTTGGGTGATAGTTGATCGACTCACCAAGTGTGCACATTTTCTAGCTGTAAACATGACTGGTTCTTTGGATAAATTGGTTGATTTGTATATCCGTGAGGTAGTAAGATTGTATGGTGTACCAAAGTCGATTGTATCGGATAGAGATCTGAGGTTCACATCGAGGTTTTGGGATTGTTTACATAGTGCTTTGGGTAGCCGATTGAATTTCAGTACTCCATATCATCCACAGTCAGATGGTCTGTCAGAGCGAGTGATACAAATGCTTGAGGATATGTTGCGCTGTTGTATTATTGATTTTCAGGGTTCGTAGGAGAAACACCTATCGTTAGTTGAGTTTGCCTATAACAACAGTTATCAGGCTAGTATTCAGATGGCACTGTATGAGGCATTGTATGGTAGGAGTTGTAGAACTCCTATTTGTTGGGCAGAAGCTGGAAAGAAATTGGTATCCTTGCCTGCTATGCTTAAAGGTACTACTAAGAAGGTGAAGTTGATATGTGATCGCTTGAAAGCAGCAACCGATCGGCATAAATCTTATGCCGATTTGAAGCGTCGTGAAATCGAGTATGTCGTGGGTGAGAAAGTCTTTTTGAAAGTATCACCATGAAAGAAAGTGTTGAGATTCGGTAGAAAAGGTAAACTGAGTCCGAGATTCATTGGTCCGTATGAGATTGTTAGACGAGTTTGTCTTGTTGCTTATAGATTGAGTTTGCCTCCAGAATTAGAGAAGATACATGATGTATTCCATGTTTCGATGCTACGGAAGTATAGATCAGATCCGTCACATGTAATGCATGTTGAAGAAATTGAACTGAATCCAGATTTGTCATATGATGAAGAGCCGATTGAGATATTAGCTACGGACAACAAAGTTTTGCGTGGTAGATCTATTGAGTTGGTCAAAGTGAAGTGGCGACACCGAGGTGTTGAAGAAGCCACTTGATAGAGGAAAGATGACATGAAGCGTCAGTTTCTGCATCTTTTTCTATCAGATAAATTTCGAGGACAAAATTTCTTAAGTGGGGGAGAGTTGTAACATCCCGGTTTAGGGTCTAGAAGATCTGGTGAGGTTTCGAGGTCCGAAAAGATTGGTGTTGGGAGTTGTGAGTGAGTTCAGGGAAATTGGTCCTCGGATGGTTGGAAAAATATTAAATAAATCTCTAAAATCCTTAATAAATATGTAAAAGGTTTTGGCAAAAACAATTTTGGAAAAACATTTTCCGAACCATGACATTTTGGTTTAGTGACCAAAATGTAAAGTTTGCAAAACCTGTTTTTGATGACCATTTTGTAAAAGAGTCAAAACATAGAATCTTTAAGGAGCTAAATTGGCTGGGCCAATATGGTTATTATCCCCTTTATATTTGTCTATTCAAATATTTTAAAATAGGTTTTATAATTAAGAGTAAAAAGGTTTTCTCTATTTTTCACATTTTACGTTAAAATTCATTTTTTAAGCTTCCTCATCTTCTCTCTTCAGCCAAACAGCCTTTGGGCTTGATTTTCTCAAGGTAAAAGTGATTTCTTATCAATATAATATTTTCAAATGATTTTCCTACTTTGGTTTTCTAAAACCCAAGCTTGTTTCATTGATTTTCTTAAGGAATTTTGCCAAACAAGTGGAAATAGCTAGCATTGGAGGTGAGCAACGAAATTCTCCTCTAATGTAAGGTTCTTTATTGATATTCTCATGCTTTGATTTTTTTAATTACTAAGGTTATGTTTTCCTAAAATAATCTTAATGAAAATTGGCTAAAATGAGCTAAAATGAGCTTTTGAGTAAGATCTTGAGTAGGATCTGTTATTGCTAGGTTTGAAGATGATTTTATCTTTGTTTTGATTTGGTTTTTGTGTTGAGATGATGGGTGAATGAAAGGAATCCCGAAATTGGGTTCGGTGTTAAAGTTTGAAGTGTGAAAAGTGAGTTTTTGAGTGAGTTTTGAGGTAAATCGATAGCTTGTGATAATCTGATGTTGGGTTGATATTTTTATATGTTTATACATGTTTTTTGATGATATCTAATGCTGGGTTTTGCTAGAGATTGTCCAAATTGAGTTTTCCGATGTTTTCGGCTTGTTTCGGAAATGTTTCGATAGGTGTTTTGATTGGGTTGTCGAATCTCTATTTTCCAGCAAGCTAGAGTGTTGAAAATATCTCTAATCCTCTATTTTGGGTTGGTTAGAGGCAGGGATTGAAGATCTGGAATTGTTGATTTCATTAGTGGGCGAACCGGAAAGCTAGAAAGGGGTTTCGGCTTGGTTTTGGTAATCACTGGTGAGTGGAAATGATTTTAATGCTTTAACAAGGTTGAAGAAGTATTTTGAGAGTTTGGGTTGAGCCGTTAGGCCAATCCAAGCTCAAATGTAAGTTTTGTATTGTTTTGGCTTTTTCACCATTTTTACAATTGATATTGTTTTGATCATGAGCATATCATTTTAAATGATGTTTTCCACTACTGTTGTGCATTAAATGCATGTTGTTTTTGTCGCATGAGAATACCATGTGATTTATGAATGTGTTGTTGAGTTCATGCTATGCATGGGCTTGTGGTTATGGTATTTGGGATGTGCTTGGGGAGGTGTTTATCCCCGGTGTAAATCAATGGATTATGATGTTGCAATGAGTATATTGACACATGGGTTACATCGGATAGATTGATCGATCAATAGGATGTGAAGTGCACTATAATTATAAAATTCGCGCGTGAGAAATTCTTCGGTTTCACAATAGGGGTTTTGCTATTGTGATACGAGTGGTAGGGGTTGTGCTATCACCAACGAGAAATGCGGGTAGTGGCATCCCGGCTGAAGTGAGATTTGTGGTGAGGATTGTTTCACCATGTGACTTGATAGGGTTGTGCCATCAAGGAGTCCGTTTATTCGAGCAACGTTTCAATGATGTCGGTATACTCATTCGCTTATGGTTTCGATATGAGCTTGGTAAACTCATATGTTTATGTATTTTGTGCTTGAGGCATGAGAGTTGTTATGGAGCCGGTTGGCTTGGTTTGCATATGTGGTTTACATATGGTTTATGCATGGTTGATGCATGTTTGGTGCTTATGGCATGTGTTATTGCAATTACTTGTACTAGTTTCAAGTTAGCATGTTGAAAGGAAATGATTTGTAAATGGGATTTTAATAAATGGTTTTGGTTCCAAATGAGGATGGTTTTTAAAACTGCATTGTTGTAGTTTGGTTTTAAGCTCTGCTCACTAAGCTTCAGAGCTTACGCTCTCTTTTTCAACAATGTAGATCTATAGATCTTTTGGAAGGCAACGGTTCAAGGGAGGTGATCCAAGTGTTCGCTTCTAGCTCAAGTATGGCCTCGTTTAGATAATAGTGTGTATGGCAATAAGGACGAACCTTGTTTATGTTTCTAGGAGTGTTTGTAAACTCCTTGTGTCGAGAGCTTGATGTTGGCCTTGTTGGCATGTTACACCTTGTTTTACCTTAAAGTTGAATCTTGAAGTATCTTGTTCAATCTTGATGATTATGTTTTAACTCTTTGCTCGTATGAGTGTTTGCTTGCTTGATCTCATTGCATGTTTGCTTTCCTTGTTGTTTCTTTGATGTGTGTGATGATTGGAACCAAGGAAAACAACCTTGGAGATGCTCGAGCTGCAGTTTTGTTGTTACTGCAGTAGGGTGTTTCGAAACGGGCTCGAACGTTTCGGAACAACCCTTGTTTTGGTCTTGGTCTTTCGTAACACGTATCGAAATGAGCTAAGTAGGGCCGGAACGGGTTCAAGCCATTTGGGAACGTTTGCTCACTGTGAAGCTCTATTTCGATACGGATATAGGTGTTCCGGAACAAGGGACATTGAAAGTTAGTTAAGAGCATCTTTGAAGTTATTTTTCTTGTGTTTTGGTCCTAGTTTGTGGTGTTTTCAATTGTGGTTGATTGTGGGCTTGTTGTGTTGCATTTCATCGTGGAAGCATGAAATGGGTTTAATCACAAAGAGATTACCTTAATTGCATCATAGGTCTATGTATTATGCTAGTTTTGCATTTTGGTCCCTAGTTGCTCGTTTGATCGATCGATGCTCGTTTTGTCGTGTTTTCTTCCGGTGTGTGTTTCCAAATATAAGGTTTAATTTGAGCATCTAAAAAAGATAATAATCAACGCGTTTAGGGTTGCTAATTGGAAGGAAATCTTCGGATATTTCTTCGATTAGTCTCGTGTGACCTACTCGATACGGTCTGGTGGCTAGGCCGGGTCGAGGGGGTTATATGTTTGGTTTCGAATCTTAAACACGGTTTTAAGGTTCGTTTCCCTAAATCTATTACAATTTCCTTAGATCTATGGAAACCCGAAATCATGATTTTTTTTACCTTTTATGTTTTTTTGCTTTGATCTGAGTTCTTTTCTGCATTTTGGTTTTTTAATCCCTTTCTAATTTTTTTGGTCTTTTTCGATTCGACTCCCTTTTATAGGGGTCGATTTGGGGTGAGGTGGAAAACATGGGATATGTGGTGGGCGGATATATGCGAGTTTGGGCGGTGGAGATGGTGACAAAGCAAGGGTGGCAGACTATGAAGGGTTTAAAAGAGGGGATTAAGGCGGTGGAGCAGAGGCATAATTATCTGGGATAATTATAAAATTTTTAGAGGTTTTTCGGCTGTCGGCAACGGCTAAGACGAGTGGCGGCAACACAGCTTGGAAGGTGGCGGCTTGGGTGAGTGGCGGCTGCTGCAGTTGCTAGGGTTAGGGTTTTTTAGGTTTAGGTTAGTTTTAGGGGCGAAGCTAAGATCGAATATTGGCAAGGGCCAAAATATTAAATTTTAAAAAAACAAGGGCTTATTACGTATTTAAGCTCAAAATTCATGAGGCAAGGCCTAATTTGTCTAATATTTAAATGTGTAAGGACCTAAATTGTTATTGGACCAAAATTTTTGAGAATACATGTTCATTCTTCTTTAGTTCAACCTAGAGGTGTAAATGAACAAAGTGTTTGACAAATTGTTAGTGAACCATTCATATAACATTCGTTTATTAAGCTAAATAAACGAGTATGAACAATTTTTTATGTCCATTTAATAAACGAACGGACATTAATAGATGTGTATTACGTTCGTTTATGTTCACGAACAAGCTCGTTTAATGGCTCGTGTAAAAGCTCATTTACTTAGTTTTCCTTTTCCTTTTATTTTTTTAAAATATTGGTGAATGTATGGACTAAAATGAATATGTGGTAAATTTTTGAGTTCAAACTGTGAAGCCTAATGAGCTTAAAGACTAGTAGTGTAATTTCACCATTTGACGAACATATAAATGAACATGTTAGTGGTCATAAATGAACATGCACGCGAACATTACATGGATATATTCACGAACGTTAAACGAACATGTTCATGGACGTTAAACAAGCGAACACGAACATCATCAAAAACAAATAAACAAACACAAACATGATTTAAAAAATTTAAACGAACCAAACATGAAACACGTTCAATTATAAATAAACAAACACGAACAAAACCTTATTCATTCAAGCTCGCTTCATTTACATTCCCAGTTCAACCCCTACTTGATTATATATTTAATAAGCTCTCATATTTTTTTAAATTTGAATAATTATTTTTACGGAGACCAAATTATTATTAAGCCAAAATTATCGAATATTAAAATTTTATAACAGAAGCAGGGGCCGGTGCCCCCTTAGGCCCCAAGGGAGCTCCGCCCCTGGTTAGTTTAAGGTTATTTGGGTTTGGATATTGGGCCCGAGTTATAAAAATGAGTCTGGGTCATTTATTGTAATGGGTTTGGATATTTGGTTCGAATATGGGTTATTGGGTCTGGTAATTGGATTGTAATATAATGGGCTCAATGGCCCGAATAAAATGGGTTACTACAGGTTTTATTTTAGCTTAATGTCAAAATAAGTGTCCAAACTATCATGTTTTTCCCTTTTAAGTGCCTAAACTATTTTTGCCCATTTTAGGTGCCCAAACTATCATTTTTTTCCACTTTTAAGATCAAATCGAGTCACATATTTTGACCAAAAAAATAATAGTTTGGGCACCTATTTTGACCAAAAAAAGATTGGGCACTTAAAAGGGACAAAAATAGTTTAGGCATCTAAAAGGGAAAAACGAGATAGTTGGGGCACCTAAATGGGACAAAAATAGTTTAGGCACCTAAAAAGTGAAAACATAATAGTTTGGGCACTTATTTTGATATTAAGCCTTATATTTTTAGGGTTTATAGGTTTAACCTAAATCCCTAACCATATTACCCTAAAACTTAAACTTTAACCCTAAATTCTAATCATGAACTTTAAATTCTAAACACTCACCCTAAACCTTAAACTGAAACCTAAATCCTAAAATTAAGGCTATTGTGGAAACAAAAAGATTTTCATTGCTTGTCTAGGGGATAATAATCTATATATTTAAGGCTTATATCACAAATAAGTATCTAAAGTATACAAAAAAATTATTTAGGTACCTACATTCTTTTTTTGTCAAAATAAGTACCTAGAATATACATTTTGGTTATATAAGTACCTGTAGTATATTTTTTTGGTTAAAATAGGTACCTAGAATATACATTTTGGTTATATAAGTACCTGTAGTATATTTTTTTGGTTAAAATAGGTACCTAAGTATTATTTTGGTACCTATAGTATGTTTTTTCGTCAAAGTTACCTAAAGTGTATTTTTGTTTTTGTTAAAATAGGTACCTATTGTATTTTTTAATTAATGTCACATGACAACTTTTAGGAAATTAAATGAAATAATATACATATGTACTTATTTTGACCGAAAAATATATTTTAAGTACTTATTTTGACCAAAAAATATATTTTAAGTATTTAATTTAACTTAATGATATACTATAGGTACTTATTTTGATCAATAAATGTTTTAAGTACTTAAATGAAAGAATTGGTATATTTTAGGCACTTATTTATAATATGTCTATATTTAAATTATTAAATAAATAATATTTTTTAATTAATTTTATTAGTTAATGGATAATCAAATTTTGAAAAGTGACCGTTAAATGATTATGGATTATTTGTAGCATAAATATTTATCAATTATAATGAAATATATTAATTCTAAAATAATGTTACTTATGGTAACATACAGCACTGATTATGGTAAGAATGGAATTGAAGACACTGGGTTTCAATAATTAGTCACAAATCACAGAGCTTTCAATAATTTATACAAATACGCCGTGCTATTAAGAATGTAAAAGAAATAACCTGGCAGTGGCAGACAAATCCGATTAAGTCATGATCTACAGCACGTGTTGGTCTTTGGTGGAATTTGTTGCGCAGGACCTGGAATGATGATCTTCTTGGCTGCAAGAGATGCAGGGTTGGCATTTCCCTGATTCTCATCAGCAACCAGGTTCTTCTTATTCACGATGTTGAAAATCTCGGTAAGCACAGTCACGAAGGCAGTCTCCACGTTAGTTGCTTCAAGGGCTGAGGTCTCCAAGAAATAAAGTCCTTCCTTTTGAGCAAATTCTTTGGCATCCTCGGTTGGAACTTCCCGCTGGTTTTCAAGGTCACATTTGTTCCCAATCAGAATAATAACGATGTTCTTGTCCGCATGGCTGCGCAACTCTTCCAGCCAACGTGGGATGTGATCAAAGGTCTGGCGTTTTGTTATATCATAAACCAGCATTGCCCCAACGGCACCCCTATAGTATGCACTTGTAACGGCTCTGTATCTGTTGTTCAACATAACAAATGAAACAAAAGTATTGGTCAACCTAAACAGAGAAAAAGAGACACCATCAAATAGAGCATTAAGATCGAACTGAGATTCACAATTTAGACAACTAAATACAACCAAGTCTACAAACTACAGGTCTATGAAAAAACAAGAAGATGCATATAAAATGAAAAACCCAGAAAGGAGAAAGTAACAAATGTTGGTGAAAAGTTAAAAAGCATAAAAAAGAAAAAAGGTACCGTTCTTGACCAGCAGTGTCCCAGATCTGAGCCTTGACACTCTTGTGTTGAATAACAAGAGTTCTAGTCTGAAACTCAACTCCAATGGTAGCCTTGGAATCTAAACTGAACTCGTTTCTGGAAAACCGAGCAAGAATCTGAGACTTACCCACGGCAGAGTCACCGATCAAAACTATCTTGAAGACATAGTCAATCTTCTGGCTTGGGTCCCCATACCCTCCTCCGCTCGCCATTTTTCTCTTCTTTATTTCACCCTGGAATATAGCTACGGGAGAATCAGAAAACCAAGGCCCAGGCTACACTTCAGATTTCTATGTTGTTGTTGCAATTTGCAAAGGGTCTAATCTAAATTATTGATGAGAAAGACGAAATCAATTTGTTAATTATTATCAAGGGAAGGAGAGATTCAGTGTATCCGGATCTAGAGTAAATAAGAGTAATTGCTTGATTTACATCTTTACACAGTTTTTTTTTTTTTTTTGACATAGACTACTTTTACTTAGGGGTGGACATAATTACCCGACTCAATTGACCCGGCTCAATTACCCGATGGCCCGAAGTAAATTAGGTGGATAATTTTATAAAAAAAAATTATTTGATTGGGCCGGGTACCCGACCTAATAATTTTTCTAAGACACGAGGCGAAAGTTTTCCCTTATCGGTACCCGACCCGATTCGATAAATTTTAATATATATTTTATATATTTTTTAAATTATATTTTTATTTTAAGTTTTTTAATATTTTTACTCTAAAACTAAGTTTAAATCTCTAAATTCTTTCTATGTTTATATTATATACTTTTAAGTTTTAAGTTTAATTTTTTAAAATATATTTTTGTGTTTAACATGTTATTTTTTTAAAAAAATTAGAATAAAAAAATAAAAAAAAATATGACACGGGTTTTACGGGTACCCAAACTCGATTATCTGACAATGCCCACCCCTACTTCTACTTAGAGGAGAAAGGAATAATTTTAGACGGAAAAAAATGCTTTTGATGGGTCTTGAACCCGAAACCTAAAAAGAAGGGGAATATTACATGTGAACACAGCTCTGATCAATCAGCCATCAACATTTGTTCTTTATACAATATATATATATATATATATATATATATATATATATATATTATACTAAATACACAAAAAATTAATTTCAATTAATATGGAGTAATTATTTAGGTAGAAGTAAACTTATAAAAAAGTTATATTCTTTTGGTACAATTAGTTGTGTTCAATTGGATGGAGTATTGTGAACCTGTGGAGTGATTTTAGTAGTAAAAAATAATATATTTTTATCCAGGTGATTCAACTTCGAGTACTATGTGTGCACATTGTGTGTGCCTTATTAAAGGGCTAAAAAATTAAACACACATTACCTTATAATCACACTAATATATTCGAAAAATAGATGGAGTATTGCAAAGATCCATCCAATTTAATTTGTTTAATTTTAAATCTAAAAATCAAAGCCTCGTTTAAAAAACATTTTTTTACAAATATTAATTTTAACCCTAATCTTACCTAGATAAGAAGAGAAAAGAAATTTTTAGAAAAGAAAAATGGTGCTTTTAGTAGGTCTAGAACATATGACCTAAGAATAAAAGAAAACAAATTATTAAAAAACATTTAAAATAAATCAAATTGTGCATACATTTATACTACATGAATTGGTATCAATACTTAAAATCCATAAATTCAAAAACTGACATTGGTTTTAGCATTTTCAGTTTTCACCCCAAGATGGGGAAAATCCTAAAACACTCTCAATTTGTCTCTTCCTCATTTTTTTTACCCTTTAATTTTTTTTCCGGCGTACATTCGTTGTTGTTTTCACCAGCGGTTGGCCTTCATTTTTTTTCGTTTCTCATTTTTTTTCTTTTTTATTATTTTAGTGTTTTAGTGTTTTCGTTGGCCCGTATTCGGGAGTCACTCTTCGACGATCACGACATGATTTCGAGGTCTTTACAGCGAGGCGGAAGTGTGGTGGCGGATGGAGATGCAATTTTTGTCTTCTCTCATTTTTTCTTCTCCTCGGACTGGTTCTCTAGTGGTTTTGCAACCGGGTTCTAGTCTTACAGATCGTTTGTTTTCTCCAATGATAGTTAGGGTTCGTGATTTTCGTCGACGGTGACTGTTGGCTTTTCTCCAACTCTTCTTTTTTCATTTTTTCCATCGATCAATGACGACTTTTAAATTTAAGTGTTGACTCTATGAAGATTTTCTCACTAAATTTCTCTTCACAAGACATCATTGGCACCCCGAACGAACAAACAGTTGAAAATGGTGATGTTGGCTCTTTGTTGTTCAAAAATTGACATTGGCTATGGATGCCTATTTTTCGTTTCTCATGTTTTTGTGGTTTGGGCTGCCTACTTTTGTTTGGATATTTTGTATAAGTGACCCTTTCGCCTGTTTAATTTTAATTTTGGATTGGTGGGTTTGTTAATCCTTGATTGTGACAACTTACTATTATCGTGTATTTTTTTAAAGTACATGTATATTTTATGGTCTATGTTTTAAATTCGTGATTTTTTTTCTTAAAAATTATATTTTTAAAGATCAATCCCATATTTTCTCAAAGAAAAAATAATATGTCTTGTCATTATATCAAGACTTGTTGTTACTATCGTGCATATTTTAAGAAAAAGAAAGAGACAAATAATCCATAATTTAATTAATGAAATAGTATATAATAAAAAACTCAACTTTCGCTTATTATTATTTTAAAATTATTAATAATAAAAATTAAAAAAATATAATTTTAAAGTTTTAATAATAAAACTTAATTATTTATAGAAAGTTTTAAAAATTCGACTAAAGAAGTCAACTAAAAAGTCATTAAAAAATTAGTGGTGTTCAGTATTATATTGCGTTAATAGTGTTCAGTGGTGTGCGTCACCCGTTCTAGACTCATTCTTTTGGAAAACTTAAAATGAAAATCATTTTATAAAAATGAACAAAAATAGAAATTATTTTCTAAACCCAAACAAACCTTTAGTTTTTATATCTCATATTTTCGTCCTATAATTTTCGGCATTAATTTATAAATACACCATGTAAATAAAATTGTTTAGTTTTACACCGATTTAGAATTATTGGATTAAAACTTTTAAATAGAGGATAGTTCATTTTTCCCATAAAATCTCCTCATTTTTCTATTGTAAATCTAATTCTTCTATTTTTCACTCATCCACTGATTTTTCTATTGGATTAAAACTAGTATTTTACACCCAAAGTCGCAAGTCTTAGTTCCAACTGATTATCCGGGAGGCCGACCACCAGAAAGGGCTGTTTGATCTCTCTCTCGTAGGACAAGGTGCTGAAGGATTCGCCAACTAAGTCGATAGGGACAGACCATGCCCCTATCAAGAATTATGAAGAAGTTATGCAGGAAGCTGTTACCCAAGTGATGGTTCTAGGGATGTTCAACAAGTTTTCTTTATGATTTTGACGTCATACTTTAGGGCATTCACTGCCCTACTTGCACTTGCATTCTTAGTATGATTGTTGCAACATCACATACGACAACGAAACAGTTAATATATTCATAATTTTTAAAATAATCATTGATATTTAATTTATCGGTTGATTAATTCGAATCGAGTACAGTGAAAATTTATTATGAGGATGATCCTTTAAACATAATTTATTTTGCTAAAAATTCAAGCTTTGACTTTTTAAAAAAATCTAACATCTCATCTCCTAGATCAAGTGATAGTTGGTAATGTATTCATGATTTTGACTTGCAATTTTGTTATTGTCCCATATTTTTTTAAAGATAAAACAATAAATTCAGTTTTTTCTCTTAAAAAATGAAAATTCGATGCCTTGTAGATAGAGGCGGAGTTAGAGGGACCCTGGCCTCCCAAAACTTTGGATACTTCCCATTTGACCCCTTCAAAATGTTAAAGTTCTCATTATATTTTTCTTTCTTTAAATATGTTTAAGTCCCTTTCCAATTTTTTAAAATCTTAGTCTAAACTTGTAAAGTTTTCGAAAACTTTGGGAATTATAGTTGGACCACCTTTTCTACATTACCTCCCTTCCCCTTCTCCTTCTCTAGTGTCCCTACTTGTAAGGAAAAACGAAAAACAAACGGACATTATTTTGGAGCTTTCCAAGAGTTCCACTGCATCCAGGGGAGAAAACCCAACCAATTTTCAGGGCCCTTTTGTGTGTGTGTGTGTCTTCTAAACTTCAAGGACTACATAGATTCTTGAGATCTTCCTCCTTGGCATACCAATTTGGTATTATCTTTGCCAGATGGGGGTAAAGATCCTTGTACGAATTTCGAATAGTCCCTTCTGCTACTCCCGTAGCAAGTGAAATATCTGCATCCATCACATTTTTACCATCAAAACTCTGCATTTCTCATATAACAATAGTAGCAGCTCGAATTTTTAAGACACTGTTTTTGATTTCTTAATTGACAATCACATTTCATAAGCACGTGTCTGATAAGTCGATACTATAACCTAAAATGCAATATTAATAACTGTATCAAGAAAGAAAAGCTGCAGATAATAATCGTTGGCGAAACATCTTTATTTCTACTTAACAAGGTGGGAAATATCAAACCTCTAAGAGGCTTCTTATCATCTGAAAGCTGTGTTATAATATAAATAACAGCAGCTGCAATTGATATCGGGCTTCGCCTGTAAAATTGTTTGCAAATACATATAGAAATTAGTCCAAGTAAACAAAACCATTAAGGAAGATGTACAGAAGATATCAGATGTCTCAATAGTCAACACAACAATCCCAACTCCTTAACACTAAAGGTCATCCCCAAAAGTTTTTTGCTTCTCATGCATGATTCCCTCATAACCCACCTCCATAATAATAGTCTCTAAACTTAAGGGCAGTTATTGCAAAATCTCAACCATAGTTGTCCGTCTATATACTCAACAAGCTTCCTTTTCTTTGCATCATTATTCAAACATTCTAATTTTCCTAAACATGTCAGTTGCTCAACTGAAAATACACTAAACATGCATTCTGCTGTATGGAGAGGTCCATACAGAATTATCCAACTCATAGAGGATAGTATATTAATTTTACTTTTTGCAAGGTAAAAGCATTAAACAGAATTTTCAGTTTAGGCTCACAGCTTCATGAGGAAAACAGAGTAATTACTACCTTATATCAAACTCCTCTGACTTCTGAACTGATTCTTGGGCAGCTTTAACCGCTTGATTATTCATACCAAGATTGGAACAAAAACGCCTCTGATAATTGAAGATATTAAGTCAGTGGCAAGAACAAATTGCAATAAGCATAAATGAACAATACAATATTTAACGATGGAAATTCACTAGTTGTTTATTGAAAGCACTGTTACATTGAACAAATTGTAACATAAAGGGAACTCACCATGAAGTCGCCAGCATGTATGGTTCCCATCTCCACAGACTGGCCAGCCTCCAGTCCCAGTTGTTTCACTATGTATTCTTTTGCTCGGCCAATTTCTTTCTTGGTGGCTCCATTGGCAACGGAGCAAATTTCTAATTGAAATCCACAGGTTCAGGGAAGCTCATACACATTAAGAAAGATAAATCAAGAAGCATCCAGATGTTAATAGAATCTTAGGATGTACCCTTGACAGTGCGTGGCTTGTCCTCTTGTCTGCAAGCAATGTATAGGCAAGCAGCCAACAATGCATCTTGATTTCTTCCTCTGCTAGACTTCTGATCTTCCACCTTCTTATATATCTCATTGGCTCGATCCTTGAGTTGGTGGAAAAAGCCCCATAAATTACATGCACATGAAAATTGATAAAAGGATAAAGAATAAAAAGGTCATCAAGCAAAAATTTAAATATAATGCACACAAGTTCTTTTCATTAATAGGAAACCTCACAATATAACTTAGACAATAGCCTCAGATATAAAATAATTTCTTTTAGACGCACAAAAATGCTTAAATTTGTATGGCGATCATACAAGGCTATTTAATCAATCACACTTACCAAACAATTTTGTGCAGTAAACAAGTAGTTTCTTGCCCAGCCACCAACCCTATCATTATTCTTTTTCCTCATGGTAAGATGACTAAGAGCAGAGAAGCTTATTTGATCTTTCAAATCATGCACAGGATTGGATGTTTAAATTCATGACTTATTTTTTTATCATGCATAGACTGGGACTCTGAGCGGGAGCTTGCAGCTCCTATGGTAACTTTTATAGGCATTTCATGGGTTCAACTCACGCACAAGATTAGTGTTTTATATTTGTAATTCTTTTATGCTTATGCACAGATTGGGGAAAAGGAGATACAGTAGGTATGATAATGTTTGATTGTATTTTAGGCTTTCAACATGACGCAGGGACCTTTAATGATTTTATTATTTCAGATTTAATTAATAAGTATTATATATAGAATGGATGGCTAGGGTTATTAGTTATTGTAAGGGTTTAAATCTAGGGCTATAAATAAAGCTTTATTTGCAAGAAAGCCTAATAACTTGACTTGCAAGAAGAAAGCCTATATAAGTAAATTGTAGGCTTTACAGCCAACATTCTCTCCGTATTCTTATCTTTGAATTAGTAAAGAAAAACTAGAGGTTTTCTGTAAGCCTAATGCTATGTTTGGTAGGAGAATTATTTATTACTCATGTTTGAGTACATTTTAGTACATGAGTTAGCAATAAACTAACTTCACTCTGTAATTTTTAGCCACTCACATGGCTTAATTTGGATAAAGTGAATGAATAAATATTGCTTATTTTAAATAGGTATTATTTTTTACTTGAGTGTTTACTCATTTTTCAAATATCAAGTTCATATTTGTACAAATTCTTCTCTATGTTTTGACAAACTATTTTCAAACTCATGTAATAATTAAGTTATTTCCCTTATGTTATTACTTGTGTACCAAACGTAGCATGAGTTTCTTTAGGTTCCATCTTTCCTTTTCGTTTTTCAGTCAAAATTCTGTTCTTTTACTGCTGATTTTCTATAACCCTAGGCTTTGAGGAAGAGAAAAATCAGTGTCAACAACAGAATTGGCTGCACTTTGCCGTGCAACTGAAGAATTGTCACATGCAATTTATGCTTGGCTGCAATGGGAACAAGTCTGGGGCTACAAATAAAGCTTTATTTGCAAGAAAACCTAGTAACTTTTCTCACAAGAAAGAAAGTCTACTGTCTATATGAATAAGTTGTAAGCTTTACGACCAACATATCTAGCTTATTATTATCTTTGAATTAATAAGTAAAAACTAGAGGTTTTCTATAACCCTAAGTTCCCTTGACTTCCATTTTTTTCAGTCAAAATTCATTTTTCAAGCATATACCTTGTTCCAAGCTGGTCAATTTCTCACAAATATGTTTGCAAAGGCATTCTATTTCAAACAAGTCATTCTTATAAAGCCCGTCATGCTGCACTTAACTTTCTTATAACTTAGTATCGTTGCCGACCTGATAAACCCTTAATTTTGGTCTATGGCAGCAGTGCAAACGAGTATCAATAATATACACATACAACGTACTAAAATAACAGAGTAGACCAAAACTATGCATAAGCATGTGCATGTCACCAATCCCTAGTACTAGAATGGAACGCCATACATGATTCAAAAGAGACTCGGTAGCATACCTTGATGGTTGCAACAAGGCCCAACCTGAAACATAGAACTCACCCAAATAAGTGACATTAAATAGTATATTACTATCGCTCGAGCATAAAACTTCACTTCATGAAGAAAGGAGAGGGGAAATGAATAGTTTCGCTTAAAGAGAACAGAATGGTAGTTGAAAGCCAGTATAAAAAATTGTTTGAAAATTAATCACATATATTTCTAAGAAAATGCAAGCTTAATATTTAGTTGGATTGCATCAAGTCAAACTCAACATTCTAACATTCAGTTGGATCACATTAAGCCAGACTCAACAGAGAACAACATATTTGCCTAATTCATACAATTAGATTCCAGTCTGATTCTGCTTAAGAAAATAAATGAAAAAGCATAACACTTTCCAATTATTGCAATGACAATCATTGTAAATTTCCAAGGATCTGGCACAAACTTTGTTCGACAAATGCTCATTATGAACAAGGGACACAACAATTGCATCATAGATTGTTTTCACCAACAAATCAAAATCCCTTAAAATGTAAAAGTAAAAACTCATTTAGTTCAATAAAAATAAAACTCAAACAATTGAACCAAGATCAATAACCATATCATCCATTTTTTTCCCATGATTTTCCCACAAATTCAAACCACCCAAACAGCCTTTAATACCAACCTAAAACAAAATCCAGAAACCCAACAATAAAAATAAAATACCTATCAGACATGGTAGCAATGGTCTTGAAAGCGACAATCAACCCCCGATCCGGATTCGACCCACGGTTCTGCCACCGGCCCAAGGAAGACGAGAGGAACTCGCCAGAAGCACCGTTAGGCTTCGCGATAACAGTGGATAACCCGCCATCCGCCAAAAGCGGGTTGGTGGGGCCACCGACACGGACAGGATCGTTATCGCCCGACTCGTTTGCGAACGTTCTCCACTCCGACGTCTCATCGATCGAGTGTGACTCTAAAACTAACCCGCACTCCGAACACACCGTGTCGCCGGCCGAGTGGTCGAAAACCACCTCCGTATGCCGCTTGCAGTCCGAGCAATAAACGTCCCCCATTCCCGGAGCACTAACCCTTTCTTTCTTGGCTTTCTTCTCTTGTGGTTTTCGTCTTAAAATTGTTTCAAATATGTAAATATAAAAGTTCGTTAGGTTAAAATATTAATCTATAGTTTTTTTTCTCTTCACGAGTTTTAAAGGAAAATGTTTCTTTCGGAAAGATGATAGTTTAGTGTTGCTTTTGAAAAGTGATTTTAAAAGTGTTGTTAAAAAAAAATTTGAATAGAGATTTTAAAAAATTGGTTGTAGGATTTTAGTGTTAAATATTGTTGTCAAAAAATACTTTTAAGAAGATAAATGATTATTTTGGGCATAATATTGTAAGTTATAATATATAGAATATATCAGCTTAAATTATTATAAAAATATAAAAATATTTTTATTAATAAATATATTTTTTAACAATTATATGTGTTCCATTAAAATATAACAAATTTAAAATATTTTATTTAAAAAATTTGACATAAATAAATATATATCATTTTAAAATTAAAAGATAACTATTAATTATATAATTATATCTTTGTAAAAAAAATATAAATTATAAATAAACACAATAACAAATGAAGATTAAAATTGTAATTTGACTCTCAAAATTACTTTTACAACCGCAAAAGCTAAAAAATTTAGCCTTTTGCGTTTGGGTTAAAAATTACTTTTTAAAAACAATTTTTTCTGCAAAAGCTAGTTGTTTAACACAGCTTTTGGTCTCAAACTAGCTTTTAGAACCAAAAGCTGGTTTGAAAAGCAATGCTAAAAAGCCTAAGCAAGTTAAAAGTGACAAGGGCAAATTATGCATTTAGTCACTCAATTTTGCTGTTTTGGTTTTGGCCAACCAAATTTTAAAATTTTTGATTTTATCACTAAAATTTAAAAAAAAAATCTCTTTTAAGTTACTTAACCATAAATTTCTTAACATCGTTTATTTCTTTTTGTTAAATTTATGGGTTAACAAGACTAAAACTTTTATTTTAGTTTTTCCTTACAAATTTAAATAGTGGAAAGTCAAGGAGAAAGAGAAAAGTAATATACCTCGATTTCACATTAATTAGATGATTATCGTAGATCGGAGCAAAATAAGTTGAAGCTTTATTTGAGCTTTTTGAATTTCAAGAAAAAAACAAAGTAAAAAGGAACATATGGGAGAAAGAGAAACATTTTGGTACTAACTATATCGCAAATGATTGTTGTTGGTGGTCAAAATATTAGATTAGTTTTATAAATAAAACTACAAAAAAAATGTTAGATTTAATATTATCATTACATAACAAACAATTAGTGACTTAAAATACAAAATTCAAAAGTTAAATGACCAAGACAAAAGTATAATAAAAGTTGGGTGACTAAATGTCTGATTTACCCTATAAATAATTGTAAAAATCAGATAAATGATTGAAAAGGTAAAAAAATCTACCATTTTTATCATTAAAAAAGAGAATAAAAAAAATTCAAAACACTAAAAAAACTTAATAAAAAGATAATAAGAACATAAGCAGCATTCATGAAAGATATTAAGAAAACATGGAGTAAAATATTAATTCAATTCTAAAGTATAGAAGGATGATTAAGAGAGTGTTTGATGCGAGCTCATCTTCGTGAAGAGCAAGAGTCACTTGAGTTCTCGGTCAAATTAAGAATGCCCCAAAAAATAGACTTCAAATTGGTATTGATGTAGTATAATGGCACATAAGCTAAGTATATATAATTTGAATTGAAAAGGCTGGATGATGGTGAAATGGTGATGTATAAAAATAGAAGAGGCAATGATGGATAAAAAAAAGTAAGATAAAATCACGACACACCAACTATAAGGAGTTAAGAACCGATGATATAATGGAACTTGATCCGCTAGTTATATAGGACTAGGGACCAAAGTTATAAAGAGATGAAAGATAGATGCTACACTCAAAAGTGATTAGTTTAAGGTAGAAAGAGATAAAAATCTCAAATATATTTCTCAAAAAGAAATTAGACAAGATGTTAAAATGATCAAAATCTAATTACAAATGAAAATAACATCCTCTATTTATAGGCTTTATAAGATGGAAGAAAAATAAACTTAAAATGGATCTAATAAGTCTTTTTTTTAATGGCTATTCATGCATGTCTTTAAAGCTTATAATCTTCTAACTTCTCTTGGTAGCCAAAAGGACTATACAGCTTATGAGACCTTTTGGTTCTTCAATGCACTCTTTAATTTTGCCATTTATGAATGCAATTAAAATGCATCTTGTCCATGCCATGTGAGAAGACACTTGCACTCATCATCAAAGGAGAAATGAATAGAAGTACCATCCATGAGTGAATGTCCGGCATTTCCCGTAATGAAATTTCAGCCTGCAGTGTCTATAATAAAATGATTATATCTCAAGCTCCCGACATTAGATTTATGTGATTTAAAGTGCGTCGAAAGCTAAAAGATAGAAGAATAAGTTTTCAGGAGACTTTAAGACCCAGATATGTCCGAATCCCATCTAAAAATAGAAGACAAGCTGACCGATGTTCTTGATCTTGAAATGAGGCAGACATGAATAATAGTTGTTGTCCAAACTTGACATGGTGCACTTAAACACATAGGAATGTCATTCAAACTCTCAATCTCTTCACATGTCTTTTTCCATGCTTGCTTTAATGTTTAGACTGACCAATTGAATCAAGATGCCAAGCCATGCTCATGTATGAATATAATGCACATCAAACCTTCAAATGCGTAACATATATGAAATTATAAAATAATATAAATATGTGGTTAATAAGATTGTTGACGCTCTAAAAGTACTGTTTTTCATGTCTATTTCACATGCTTTTTCTTGTCTTTTAAGTACATTTAGTTGCATTTAGGTCAAAATAACATGCATTTGCATAATGAGTTAGGAACTAGTGTTATGCCAGAGGGAAGAGATGTTTTTGTTGATATTTTTTGTAGATTTGGCATAGTATTTGACACAAAATGAGCAGAGCAAAGCAGACCAGCGTAGGTAGGAAACGATGCTAAGGAGAATGCCGAGTAGCTATTGGCAGAGAAGAACCAAACATTGCCAAGCACTGGTTGGCAGAGAAGAGAACTTGATGCGATGCCAAGTAGCTGTTGAACCTGAAAAATAAGACCAGATCAAGCTGCGAGAAAATAGGGATTTGATCAATCTCCGAAAAATAGTGGATAAGCAGTGCCAAGCGCGGTTGGCAGAACCATGCCAAGCTGGAATGCCAGAGCACCTCCGGTACGATGATGTCAGCCCTAGCCTGATCAGCTTATCAGCCTATCACTTCAAATCTGGATAAAGGTGATCACAAGCCTTATCCCTTAAGCGTTCAAATTTCAAATTCAAAGGCTTATTCTAGCCTCCTTTACACGCTTATTTAAAGACCGATTGTGAAGAGCAAAGGGTAGAGATTTTTCGAGAGGATTGATCACAACCAGTTGCACCAAGGAGAGGTGGTTCGACCAGCTTGACTGAGAGTCTGGACCGTGAAGGGCTACATCGAGAGACCTCATTCTCGCCATTCTCTTTGGTTTAGTTGTTTTATTTAGTTTTAATGATGATGGATGTCAAAAACGACTATGGTTTTTTGGTTGATACCCTCACCATGAACTAATTTCATATATGGTGAGGGGTGATTGCGCTTGGACGCTATTTTTTTTAGTTTTTAATAAATCGACACTACCCCGACATTGTTTTTCCTATCTGGCATGTTTTCTATTTTTAAGTGTGCTACCAAGCGACAGCTGGCACTCTCTTTTTAAAATACTATGCCAAGCGACGACTGGCATAGTTAGCCTATTACAACTCAATATCATAACTGACTTGGGTGGCGACGATCAAATGCTAGATACTGAGGTGAGATGCTTCGAGAGAAGATGTTCAAGTAGATGAACTTACTTCGGGAGTGAAATCTACCCCTAGGGAGTAAAGATTGACACTTAATCAAATTGATTTATGAAAAAACACTCACTATAGACATATAGGAGCTTTTCCAAAATTAATTTAGGGCAATGCTATCGACAGAAGCATTGCTATCTTTGAATCTGCTCGGCAAACAATGCCAAGATAGGATTTATTAAAGGCTGGCATGGCATGAATAGCGTGAAAACCAGACACTCTTTGCCAACGCTCATCATTTACTAAGACACTCTCCTTGCCAACGTTTTAAACTTTCCTTTTCATTTCTTGTCATTTCTTTTCAATTTTCAAAACCATTTCCAATCAAAACAAACTTTTTTCCAAGACAAGTAATCAAACAAAGCAACCGAATTCCAACGCAATCTTTGTAGGATCGATACTCAGCTTAACTGTTGTACTACTTGCAGACTGTGTATACTTGCACGCAATAGATTTTTTTGGCACTGTGTTAACACTTTTTCCATATCTTTTATGTCCTATTACCGGCAAATAATCATTCACGCTGAGAGTCTACAAAGATCTCCCTCCAAATCAATGCGACATCTTCAATGGTGGAGGCTCTTTCTTGGGATTAAAATAGGCCTTCATAAATCTAAACATGTCATGAACAACTTGTATTAAGCTCAGATGAGCTTCTTGAGGCTTCTTGAAAGGTAACAACTTGCCTTGATCAAATGGTCTCGTAAAATTTGCTGAGAACCTTGCAAGGCTCATAGTCGAGCTTACATCAGTGTTACATATGGTTAATGTTGATGTCAATTTGTGCAAAAATACAGTCAATTTTTTACGGCTCTTGTTTTTGTTGTTCTCTAGAAATATACAAAACTTGTAGTAATTGTTTCCTACCATTATAGACATGATAATACTAACCGTTTTCTTTTCTTTTTATTATGGTGTGTCTCTTTTCAAGGAAAACCACAAAGTATTCATGGTTTCGAAGACCAAAAATTTCTCATAGTAATTTACCAATGTGTGTATTTGGCTGATGTTGGGTTTAACAAGCTCAATGAAAACCCCTAATTGCTCCAAATAATTTACCCCAAGTTTCTTGGTAGAAATGTGTAAACCAATAATAGTGGTAGAATTCTTTATCGGATGTGGATTTCGTTAGCATTGATTTTGGACATATTAGAGTTGATGGGATTTGATTGGTCACTGACCAAGTCCGGAATATTTGGGGTTCTGGATCGACATGTTTTCTGATTGGATATGTAACACCCCCTACTCGGCCTGGTAAAGAACCAGGTTGGAGTATGTTACCGATGAACGACACAATGATCGATGCAATACTTTTAATCAATAATCAATAATACAATACGATACAATAACCATATGGAGAGGACATTAACTTCTTACGAAGCTATGATTATCTAATCAAGACCAATTTTAAACTTTTACAAGTTTTAGGGATTAATCTACAAATTCAATAATTTAGGGGTCCTTCACTGAAATTAACCTTACCACAAATAAATTCATCCTATAATTAGAGAGCATGCAAATTTTCGTATTATTCGTAGTTCATTTACCCTTTAAATTAGGCTAATTAACAATCGATGACCAAGGTGCAACTTTTCAGAACTATTACCAAAGCTATTAACTGAATTACATGTATCTGTACCGATACTCGAAGGGCCGTATCAGTATGCCATGCACATTTTATAAATTCTCAAATTCTAGTGACCAAAACCTGTATCAATACGACTATAGCCGTATCGGTACGAATCCACCCATTCTGATACGCCTTAAAGCCGTATCGATGCAATTTCCAAAACGAATTCCAGTGTTGACTTTTCATACCAAAATGCTAAAGTATGTTTTGATACGCCCTGTTGACCTGGTCCAAATATGCATACCCGTATCGATATGCCATTACCCGTATCGATATGACCTGCTTTGTAATGACATATTTTATCTGTTTTTTAGTCAATTTAACCAATCAAACAATGTCCAAGTGCAATGAAATTTTACAAGCAAGTTTATAACATCAAAATCTACTAGCATGCCAAATTTCATAGCCATACAAATCCGTTTACTAGGTTTTTACCTTTTTAGGCCAAATATGCAAGTTTTTTTTAACCCTTTTAGCCAATACCAAAACTACATTTAGGGCCTTTAACACTTATAATACCATAGGCAATACATACACACCAAAAAGGCTAAAAGTAACTAGTTTGACTACTTTACCACCGAACTAGGAGTTTATGGGGGGAAAAATATACATTACTTTAGCCTTGTAGTGACTTTCCAAAACTTCCAACATGCTCCGATCTCAATCCGATAACTTTCTTAACCTGAAATGCATGAGATGAAATGCATTAGGCACAATCACCTAGTGAGGTAGTCATGAATAATCTCAATAACAATGAAATGCATTCCAATTAATGTTTTAACAATATCAATGCAATGATTCATATTCATTGGTAATTATAACATGTTTCCAACATTATCCTTGGATTGAATCAAGATAGTGGATACGTGAATTCCTACGCCTCGCCAAATCAATGAATGGTCTAGTCCCTCCGCTTAGCTAGAATAAAGGCCGTAGCCAAGGACCGTAGTCCACCCGTACCAATGAGCTCATGAATTATATGGCATGCCAATTGTATCCAATATCCTTTCAAATCCAAGGTTTAATAGCAATATCGATATCCAATATTTTCAATAGCAATATTAATGATCAATGTTTCAATAACAATAACAATACCAGTTTCGATATCCAATGACAATATTTATGACAATGACTATATCAATAACAATGTTGATGTTCAATGATCAATAATTTAATTTCAATGCTTCAATATGGTCAATAACAATAGCAATGATTCTATCATCAATAATTTAATGCAACAACTTACCAATGCTTACCAATATAATCTCCTAAGAGAATCAATGCGATATCCTTAAACATGATGTTAGCTAGACAAAAATAAATATCAATGGTATTGGGAAAAGCACCTAGCCTATTCCCGAGACTCCGACTACACTCACCTTAATTTCTGAAGCTCCTACGACTCTCAGATGACAACTACTTTATTCTTTTCATTTGGTCAGTTCCGGTGGATTTGTCGATTCCTCCTCTTGTTGCTCTTGGGCTAACAATCATGGATGAAATAAGGATTACAATAAATTTCGATGTCAATATTCAATTCAATAGCACTATTTAGCTATAGAAACAACAAGACATAACTAGGAAATCCTATAGATAATCTTGTAGGATTGAAAGTTCTCGAACATGAGATTGGTCATGATTTTAACTATGAAATCAACAACCAATAAGGGGTTATTGCTTACTCGATCGATAGCTATAATTTAGGATAAGAAAACTATACAAAATCAAAGCTTGAATTATCCTCCAATGGAGGTGTATGCTTGTTAGGAGAAGGGGAGGTGCTTGCTTAAAGTTTGTACGCGATAAGCTTTTTTTCTTTCCATCTTTTCTTTTTAATTTTACTTAATAACCCAAAGCTTTCCTTCAAGTGAAGGAAAGCATTCTGAGTATTCCACGTAGTGGATGATTAAGCTTGAGAGGGGCTAATCACAAGGTTAGTCTCTCAATTTTCAATACTTTATACTTTTACCCCTAAACTTCCAATTTTCACACTTTAGTCACTAAACAGTTTTTCAATAAATTCAATAAGGTCCTTACTCAGTAAATTAACTCGATTGTAGTCCAATGTCAATATAATTGACCACACAGTCAAAGTTAATCCAATATTTGGACCTTTACAATGTAAGGTTTCTGATCGCCGAAACCCAATTCTAACTAGACCGATTTTTAGGGTATTGTTTCTTCATTGTCTCCTCCGGTTCCCAAGTTGCTTCCACAACGGTGTGACTTCTCTAGAGCACTTTAACTAATGGAACATATTTATTGCAAGGTCTTTTAACTTCCCTTGCAAGAATCTGAACTGGTTCCTCTTCATAGGACAAGTTAGGTTGAATCTCTACAAACCCAAGTTCAATGATATGCGGAGGGTCGGAGCGGTACTTCCGGAGTATCGATACATGGAATACATCATGGATTTTACTCAATTTTGAGGGCAACGACAATCGATAAGATACAGATCTAACTTTTTCAATAACCTCAAAGGGTCCAATAAATCAGGGACTCAACTTCCCTTTTTTACCAAACCTCAGAACCTTCTTCCACGGTGAAACCTTGAGGAAGGATTTTTTTTGCCAACTTTGTACTGTACATCCCTTCACTTTAGGTCAGCATAGGCCTTTTTTCGGTCAAAGGCATCTTTCAATCGATCATGGATGATGGTAACCCATTCTTCGATTTCCCAAAGTAGGTCAGGTCCCAACATCTTGCCTTCATCGAGTTTAGATCAACACAATAGAGTTCTGCAACGTCTGCCATACAAGCTTCATATGGTGCCATCTTAATGGATTCTTGGTAGCTATTGTTGTAGGCAAATTCAATAAAAGGTATGATTTCTCCCAAGGTCTGCCAAAATCAATAATGCATTCACGTAACACGTCTTCTAGAATCTATACAGAAAGGTTCAATAACGGTACACATTTTCAAAGATTCAATGGAAGATACTTTTTGATGATTACATGAATTACCCTTTTTGACTGGCCGTTAGATTGAGGGTGAAAAACGGTACTATGACTAACTCTGGTGCCTAGAGCTCCTTGCATTGTTCTCCAAAATCGAGAAGCAAAACATGGATCTCGATTGGAGATGATGGATTTCGGTACTCTGTAGAGTCGAATAAATTTCTTGCTATATAAGTTAGCCAGCTCAGGAAGACTATAGTCCATTCTAACAGGTAAGAAATGTGCTGACTTGGTGAAATGGTCCACAATGACCCAAATTGCATCGTGTTTAACAAGAGTTAATGGCAGACCACTGACAAAGTCTATAGTGATCTTCTCCCACTTCCATTGTGGTAATTCGATAGGTTGCACTAACCCAGTAGGAACACGATGCTCAACCTTAACACGCTGGCACATAAGGCACTTGGACATGAAATCAACTATAGCTTGTTTCATACCC